>CAUYRH010134784.1:0-13114 GCA_963574655.1 Perodicticus potto | reverse complement strand
AACAACAATGACGGCTGCAACCAGAAAATAGCTGGGCATTGTGGCGGGCGCCTGTAGTCCCACCTACTTGGGAGGTGGAGGCAGGAGACTCGCTTGAGCCCAGGAGTTGGAGGTTGCTGTGAGCTGTGATGCCACGGCACTCTATCCAGGGTGACAGCTTGAGGCTCTTTCTAAAAAAAAAAAATCTTAGGGGCTTTAGACCAGAGGCTTCCAGGGGCCAAGGGTGAGAGAGACACAATGTGCTTGCTGTGTCAGCAGAGTCCCCCTTACGGCCCAGACTGTATAGTGCTACACGTGGAAGACTGGATGTGTCAGGGGGATGGAACGGCACCAAGGAAGCTTGTGACCTGGACAGTGAGATGGTCTTCTCACCCATCAGAGTTGCCAGAGATTAGGGCAGATCTTTGAAGTAAGAAAGCGTGAGCGGAGAAAGACCTGGAGAGCAAGGGCCGGGAGGGCGACAACACGCAGGGCAGGTGGTGCGGCAATGGTCTCTAGGGATATTGGGGTGTCTGGAGAATGGGCTGCACCCCCACAGGCTGCAGGGAAGCTGTGGCCAGCAGGGAGCGGTGCCAAAGCAGGAGGTGACCGGAGAGGCTGAGGATGTGTCTATGTGGCTGACAGCCCTGTTTTCTGGGTGGGAGGACAGCAAATGGGGAGCAGGTGAGGGGATATGGGACTTCAGGAGATGGGAAAACAGGATGGGGTGACCAAAGATGCGAGGGTGGGAGGCTGGACAGGTCCCAGAGCATCATGTGGGTGGAGCCGGGGCCCCTGCTTGGAAGGACTGGTCCTCTATGAAGATCCCTCTGCATCAAGACAGGTCTTAGGGGCGGCACCTGTGGTTCAGCGAGTAGGGCACCAGCCCCATATACTGAAGGTGGCGGGTTCAGACCTGGCCTCAACCGAACTGCAAAATAAAAAAATAGCCAGGCGTTGTGGCGGGCGCCTGTAGTCCCAGCTACTCGGGAGGCTGAGGCAAGAGAATCGCTTAAGCCCAGGAGCTGGAGGTTGCTGTGAGCTGTGGGACGCTGTGGCACTCTACTGAGGGTGACAAAGTGAGACTCTGTCTCTACAAAAAAAAAAAAAAAAAAAAGACAGGTCTTAGAGAGAGTGAGTCATGGGCTGCCACTGCACTCCAGGGAGCCAGCTCCACACATGAGAATGCTTCCAGAAGCTTTGAGCAGAGGAAGATTTTATCACAACAGAGGCACAGGTAGGTTGTTGGGTGGTAATTGCTTCCCTGATCGTAGAGAAAATGCATCACAAACTCACCACAGTCAACTAAAGTGGTCACATTCCTCTTTCTTGGTTTAAATCTATTTAAAAATATTAGCAATTGACTTCACTTCCAGGTTGTTGCCTTTTTTTCCCCTCTCAGCTGAAACTTTTCTTTCTTTTGAATCCTATAACATATTCTCAGTACACTGGAAGGGAGCCGTGAAAAGACATTTGCGTTTCCAGCTCTGCAACAATTATTATTGTTTAAATAATACCCTCCGTGTGTAACCTGGGAGTTTAATATTCTCAAATATTTATAATTATGCAGAAATAGCCCTGAGAAATGTTCAGCTTACTCATAGCTGCATGATTGTACACACCCAACGTTCACGACCTCGGAGCTGCTTCTCAGAGTTGGGGGCAGCGTGTGTGGGATCTGAGGACAGATTCCAAAGAGGACAAAGAGGTGGCGTGCAGAGATTCCAGCACTCTCTCAGGGACACATTGCACCCTCCTCCCCTGCTAGGCTTATGTCCCCTTTCCCTTCTCCAGAGCTTAACATGTCCAGACAAGAAATGCTAATGGGCCCCACTGGCCATGAGGTAGGAAGAGCAGCACAAGAATACATTCTAGAAGAGGGCTCAGCCGTCCCCGGTGATCCTCCATCAGCCCCTGGATGAGCCTCCTCATTGAAGAGTCTCTGCTGGGCATCCCATGGAGTCCTGGATGCCCCTCCAGAAGGATGTTGTGATCAGAAAGACGGTGCAGAGCCCTGCGCCCTATCTCTGTCCACCTTTGGAGAGGCTCAACGCACACCTTCTACTCACACATTTCCCCCTTTCTGTTGCCTCTCTCCGCTCTCTCTGCACCATGCACATTTCCAGAAGAACAGCAAGAAAACGACTTTTCCTGCATAATTACTCGCCTCCTCCCCACCCACCTACACACATCTTTCCTGTACCGAAGTGGCAGCTGCTGTGATTTCTTTAAGTGGACCTCACTCTGCATTTCCCAGGCAGAGGGAGTTGGATTCAGAAAGCCTCCTGCCTAGGCTGGGGATAAGGGTCCCAGGCTTCATTCCTTCTCTTGCCAGACCTGCTGCTCTCCTGTCCACATGGAGGTCCCCTTCCCATTGCCCTTGGGCTGGGGACTCGAGGCTGTTAGTTTCTAAATGGATCACCAACCAACTGCCTGGTTCTTCCTCTGAACCCAGGCTGCCTCAATCTTGGCCCTGGGACCTGAAAGCAAATTTCTCTTTAGTGAGGTCAGCTAGCATCCTCCCAGTTACATCTTACAGAACACCCAACCCAAACTACCACGAACCATAAAGAGAGTGGGTTGGCTTTGGTAACTGAAAAGTCCAGAGGTGATTGGGGCCCCAGCCACGATGCAGGCAGGGCGCGAACCTGCTGCTCTGGACTTCACTCCACCTGCCGGCCTCTGGCTATGAGTTCATCCCGGGTCTGGCCATCCTCAATGCAGCAAAGGGGCCAAAGGGGCCCCAAACCCAGGTCCACACTCTGACCAGCCAGAAAAGTCAGCAGGTCACAGATAATCCAGAAAGCTTCTTCCCAGGGGCTCATCAAAAGCCCCTCTGGTCTGGTTGATCCTGATTGGATATGGTGCGCATCCCTTAGCCAATCACTGCGCCCTGGTGGCTGGGACTGCTGAGTGTCTATCTATCGAGGGCTGTCCCCACAGCCGAGGGAGGATGAGAAGTCCCCGGGCTGTGTGGGCGAAGGATAGTCACTGAAAGAAAATGTGGAATACTGTACTAAGGGAAGCAGGAATGGATGGCCGAGGACCCCAGCAGGGAGTGTCCACTTCTCTTGAGGAATGTGCAGTTGAGTCTCTTTACCTTCACTCTCTGAGAAGCAAAGACCACAGTCTATCTCTGTTTAGCTCAAGAAAGAGCTTTCTGAGTACTGTCCTTGCCTGTCTCGGGGACTCGCTCCGTCCCTAGCACCTAGGACACTGGTTGGCCAATCGGCTGCTCCACCAATATGAGGGGAAAGAAGGAACCAAGGGGAGAGAGAAATGGGAAAGCCAGCTTGGCCACAGGCAAGGCTCTGGGTGAGGTGACGGATGGAGACAGTCCTGGGATCCATGGAGCCGGCCAGACAAGGGGACAAGGACAGAGTGGCATTATGTCCTCACTAGGCCTCACTTTGAGGTGGCTGGGAGGAGGGAGAGCTGTTACCAATGCAACTGTGGTGCCTGTCACCTGAGCGCTTCCCTGCACAAAGCTGCAGGGACAATTTAGTGAGGTTCTGGAACTATTTGTGGGACACGCTGGGCCCAGGAATGGGCGCCGCAGAGCCCAAAGGTGGACCTGCCTACACGGGCACACCTGATGAAGTCAGGTCACAACAAAGCCTGGACAAAAACAACAGGAACTCTGTCATCAGAGGTGGGAGGAGCCCCACGACCGCCCCCTCGGGCATCACCTTCAACCTCTCACTCAGCAACCAGACGCACCTCTGGGGGTCCTCACGTAGCTGCAAGGTGTGCTGGACACTTTATAAATATGACATTTGTGACAAATCAATCCAAACTCAAGAGTTTCAACCTCAGACGCTATGTTGTAGAGGAAAGAGCCCCTCCTAATTTTCCTTCTAAAGAAGTTGATACCTCATTCATGATGGTCTTCCTGGAGAACTCTTCTTAGTAAGTGGAGTAAAGTTTTGTTATTTTTGCAGTTTTTGGCCAGGGGCTGGGTTTGAACCCGCCACCTCCGGTATATGGGGCCGGCACCCTACTCCTTTGAGCCACAGGCGCCGCCCCTGGAATAAAGTTTTTCTTCACTAAAAAAACTGTTGTGGGCACCGGCCCCATAAGCCTGAGGTGGTGGGTTCAAACCCAGCCCCAGCCAAAATCAGCAAAATAAATAAATAAATAAAATAAATAAAAAAACTGTTGCTTCACATTTTTGAAAACTGGTTTAATATCTTGCTTTAATGTCTGTAGCCCTATATCAGAGGTGTACAAGCACCCAGCGGTGGGGGTTAGCTCTCCATCCAGATGCACCCCCAGCATTGCCCAGGACCTTCCTGGGGGACTCACCTAAGCTCAGACACATCTGCTGTTTCTTTGGCTGTGATGCTGTCTCTGCTGCCAGTGACCCTCAGGTGGCTGCTCAGCCCAGCACTGCCAGCCTCCCTGGCCATCCCTGAGGCCCCTTTCTGGCTTCCAGAAGGGATTCTTTCTGCTTAGGGCCAAGAGATCTGTCCTGACAAGGCTCATTGGCTGGTGTCAGGGCTTCTAAAAGTCATCTAGCCCAGAAGTGGCTTGCCTTTGGCCACTGCCATGGCCTCTCCTGTAACTACCCCTGGGTGCTACTACCAACTCCTCCCAGCCAACCATAGCCGCCCAGTGGGGCCTCAATAATCTAGTTGCTTCTCCTTGGGGACTGGCAAACCCCAAATTATTTTTATATTTTACTTTTATTTTTTAGAGATGGCGTCTCACTCTTGCTAAGGCTGGTCTTAAACTCCTGAGCTCAAGCAATCCACCCACCTCAGCCTCCTAGAGTGCTAGGATTACAGGCATGAGCCCCCATGCCTGGCCTTTCAAACCCTACACCTGGGAGGGAGTTCCAGTTATTTCGTACTGAGACACTTGGCTTGACTTGAAATTTTAATGTTGGGGTACAGCCTACAAAAGGAGTTAAAACTCCTTAGATTGCACCTACCCCATGAGAAGAAGCAACCCTTTGCATCTCCTCAAGGGAAAGGCTTTCCTGGGAACAATCTCCATTGCTCCAAGGCGCAGTCATCTCCAGGGCTGGCTCCTAACTCCTAAAACACAAGTACATCAACCATCTTGTGGTCCTCCCGACAACACCTAGGTTAAGACAATCCACAAGCCAAGTGAGTCTCAGCTGTAGGTACACAAGCTCTGCCTATCATGGTACAAATGAAGTTTCCAACCCACGCTTCTCTCTGGGACCAGCATACATGTGGGCTTTGCTCAGCGACATGTCTGGAGGGCAAATACACGTGCGGCACCATCTACATTGAAGGCCACCTTTGCAGGCACTGGGCTGAATAAATCACACACCCAGGGAAGAATTCTCACTGACTCTCAAATTCATCTCCTATGTTTAACAAGTGAACACACTAAGGGCTAGGGAGGCCAAGTTGCCCAGGATGCTGTTAAAGCAGGATGGAAACAGGGTGGTAAACTGATCTCGGGCAACATTCCCCTCTGATCAGTTAATTAGAGAAAAAAGCAATAGTATCAGTTGGCAGTGATGGAACCAGGATAAACTGCCTGTGCTGTGCCCAATGCTTTCTTTTTATTACTATTATTATTATTAGTTTTTTTGAGACAGAGTCTTACTATGTTGCCCTTGGTAGAGTGCTGTGGCATCACAGCTCACAGCAATCTCAAACTCTTGGGCTTAAGCGATTCTCTTGCCTCAGCCTCCCAAGTAGCTGGGACTACAGGTGCCCGCCACAATGCCCAGCTATATTTTGTTGCAGTTGTCATTGTTGTTTAGCAGACCTGGGCTGGGTTCGAACCCCTCACCAGTGTATGTGGCTGGGGTCGTTACCACTGTGCTATGGGCACCAAGCCTACTGTTATTATTATCACTTTACATTTATTTTACCAGATGAATATGAGGGCACAAAGGATTAGATTACAGTGTTTGCATTTGTTAGGTAAAGTCCTTGTTGTAGTTGTGTCCTGCACCCAGGAGGTGTGCCATACACCCTTACATTGTGCCATTAGGTGGGAGCACACCGATCCCCTTCCCACCACCACCCCAACTTGAAGTGAACTGAGTTTTTCTCTTTCATGGGTGTATATTAGACCATCTACCGGCTTCATGTTAGTATTGAGTACATTGGGTACTTTGCTTTTCCATTCTTGTGATACTTTACCAAGAAGAATGTGTTTCAACTCTATCCAGGTTAATACAAATGATGTAAAGTCTCCATCTTTCTTTAAGGCTGAATGCACTAAGCGCTCTCTGATCGCTGTCCTTTATTAGGGTGACCAACCATCCTAGTGTGTCCAGGATGGAGGGGTTTCCCTGGACATAGACCCTCAGTGTGAAAAGCAGGAAATTCCCAAACAGGAACAAGTCGTTTCACCCTCCATTTAAACCTCTCCAAAACCTTAGGAAAGAGCCACTATTGCTGCTTCCAGTTTAAAAATAAGAAAACTGAGGTTTAGAGGTGTTCATAACTTGTTTATGGTCTCAGAGCTAGGAAATGGAGCTTTGAGACCCAGTAAACTCAACACCAGAGGCCACCAGCTTCATTCACCACCAAGTCATCAGGACCCGTTCCTAAAAGATAACAAATCTTGTAAAATTTGGTGCATGAGCAACATATTTGAGAAGACTCTTTTTTCTGGGAAGAAAGTTGAAGGTGCTCATCAGGTTTTTAGAAAGGACAAGGATACCTTACAGGTTGAAGAAAAGGTCTGGGGGTGGCACAACAAACGTCCCCCAAGTGAGGCTCACTTGCCCTTTGTTCTGAAGATGGAAAAATGCTCAGCTGGGAAATGGGGATGTGTTGGGAACCTCAGGAACACCCGAGGTGGGTGGGGGCTGTGTTGGCAGGGCCTGCAGAGTTGTGAAACTGTCTTCCCTAGAAGTGTTTGTGAAGGGGAGAGTCCCCCATTCCAGGGCTGTGACTTAAGGTTGATCTTACCAAGCTCTGAGAATGTGACCCCTTGAGGATTCCCTCTTGGGGAGGCAGGAAGCAGGTGGAGCTTTAGTAGCTCATTGAGGCCACCTCCCTGGCCTGCTGCCCTAGCATAACACATCGGCTAATATTCACCCCTCCTCCTTTCTCTTAATAGCCCTACACTATTTTAAAGGATAAATTGAGCCTTGAAGATGCTAGTGGGCTTGCTGAGGGCACCCAGTGGGTGAGAACTGGCTTTGACTTTGAACCAGGCAGTCTGCCCACAGCCACCCTCTACCCAGCACTTGGCAGCTTGCTTCTTCAGCCACGTCGGTCCCCGTGGCCTGGTTGACTATTCCTGCTTCTCCTGTCAGGGAACAAGGGGCGCTCTGAGTGTTCCTCCTCCTGCTCAGTGCCTATCCTGTCTCAGTGGAGCCCCTCTGGGGGCTCCATGGCCATTAGCATGGTGACAGAGACCATCATCCCTGCCTTAAGGATGGAAAATGACAAGAGAGAAAATGAGGTCTCTTCACTCCCCACCTCTGTGCCCCTCTCCAAGACAAGGCGAGGGAGACCACAGCTACTCAGCCCTGCAGGGAAATAGGGGGCTTCACCTGCAGAAAGAAAAGGGAAGCCCTGGTTCTTGTGGACAAACCCCTGATCCTTCCTGCTCACTTTGCTTGGCAGAGTCAATACGCCATACAGCACCCAAGAAAGCATCCTATTAACTATTGGTTCTTCTCCAGTCCCCAATTTCCCTCTGAGCTCCAGACTGGCACATCCAGGGCTACCATGCACAGTTGTACAGTTTGTTCACTGCACAAGGATGCACAGAAAAGGGGACTAATGGGGCTGAGGTTGGGCTGTGCTCTACCACGGCAGATGTCTACATTCACTCGAAGGAAGGGATGCCCTTTTCTCATTTTGCACAAAGGCAGTGGGCTGGTGGAATCCTTGCCCTTATCTGTCTGCCTCCCGGCAGCTCCCCTAGCATCCAACATACATCTCAAAGTTTGCATGACCAAGACCGAACCCTTGATTTTTGCTCCACTCAACCTGTGCCACCCCAGACCTCCTCTTCTCAATGACTGGCATCTCCATTCACCCGGCTCCTTACGCCGAGCCACTAGACTCTTCTTTCATCATGTCACATCCAAGCTATTTGAAAGTCTGTTGGCTCTACCCTCAATCTGGCCAGCTTCCTTATCCTCCACAGCTCGCATTCAAGGAAAAGCCACCATCACCTTTTGCCTGGATGGTTGCAGAATCCGCCCATCAGGTCACTCGCCTCCTTCACGCCCTTCCGGGGCTCCTGACATTCTCAGAATGTGAGCGTCTAAAAGTCTCACGGTAGCTTACAGTTGCTTACAGAGTGTGGGTTCCACACTTGTCCCCAACCCTCAGCATAAAGGAGCCAGCTGAAGTCATCACAAAGGAGTCTTGCCCAAGAAAGCCTCCTTCTGGGTGAGGTGACAGTGACAGAAAGGCTGGGGTGGGTTACATGCAGCCAGTTGAAGACGTGCAGCCTGTGCCAGAGAACTGCATTAGAAGGCTCCAAGGCCAGACGGCGTGAGGGCCATCACTGAACCCATGAAATTGCCCAAGTAAGAAAGATCCAGAAGTTTTACATCTACCATGGAAAAGGCCAAAATGTCAGATGCTGGGTCTGGTATCACGAAAGCCCTTTCCAGGCCCCTTGCTTTTCTCTCCCTCTCTCCCCTCCTGCCCTATCTATCCCTGAAGAGAGAAGAGCACATCAGCTATCACAGGGAGGAAGAGTTTCAGCAAGAAGGAAAGAGGCCCACCACAGCCTCCTGCCCCCACCGCAGGCTCCCTGTGTTGAGGTGGGAAGAGATTCTAAATAGGATAGATTGTTGATTGCACTCCCCCAGATTGTGATTATGGCTAGAAAAGCTGTGGAGCCTGACAGTTTTTCCAGTAGGTGAGAGTTGGGGGGAAGAGGTTTGCAGAGTCTAAGGCCCAACTTATTTTACACACCGAATACAGGTAAGTTTGGAGATAGAAGTGTGCAAGGCGCGTCCAGGGAACAAGTTGCTGTGTGCAGCTTTTGCATGGAATATGCTGGGGGAGGTTAGGGAGTGGTGGAGAGTTGATGGATTATATTGGCCTCATGGACCAGATCAAGGAATCTGGACCTTACCCTGAGGGCAATGGGGAGCCACAGGTGGTTGTAGGCAGAGAGTGTGATGACCTAATTCATGTGCTGTAAAGTTCATCCTAGCTGTAAGTATGGAAAATGGAATGCAGAGGGCTGGAACAGAAGTCAGAAGAGGCCAGAACCAGGGCAAAGGTGGTAGGGTTGACATAGAGGGGGTGAACTTGTGCAAAATTAAGGAAATGAAACTGGCAGGGCATGCTATATTGTCCCAGGGCCCTTTGCTACCCCAGTGAGTCACTGAGGCCTGTGGGAGGAGCTCAGCACCTGCTGCATGCCTGGCCACATGCTGGGTCTCCCACTCACTCTCCCACCCATTCTCGCATGACCCTGGAGGTAGGAATCATCATGCCCATGTGGTCAGCGAGGCCTGCCTTAGAGAAGCCCAGTTGCTTGTCAGAAGTCACCCATCTGGGCAGTGCTGCTGCTGGGACTGGACTCCAAGTCTGTCTGGAGGAAGGGGCACAGTCCTGGGTCTGCAGACAGCCGGGGCAGCACATGGCACCGAGATAACCATGTGTGGCTCTCTGGGCAGCCAGGCACACCTTTCCCAGGGACACTCAGGAAGAGCCAAAGTGTCAGAAGGGTGCTGAAGGTCCTGACTAACATGGCAGGGTACCAGTCAAGGTGTCTGAGGGCAAGATCATGGGGGAAGCTGAGAACTTGGGTGAGGACCCCTCATGAGCAGAGGAAAGCAGGCAAAGAAGCCAGGAAAAAGGGGGACTCAAACCCTACATGTGTCCATCACCCTCCCAGGTGGAACCACAGTAGCTGGCTGCCTGCACTGCCCCACTGCCCATTTCTGGTGCTGGGACTCTTCTCTCCCTGCCCTTTATAGGGAGGTCACAGGTGACCAACTGTCCTTTGTCTACTCACAGAGGGCCAGGGCTGGGCCACAAAGGGCTGCAAAGCTCCTGGCATGGTTCTGAGAGAACCTAACTCTTTTAACCCTCTCAATGATCCTTGGTACAAGCTATATTATTCTTCCCATTTATAGATGAGTGAAATGGAGAAACAAAGAGGTTTGATACATTGCTCATGGTTATATATCTGATAATTGACCAAACTGGGGCTTGAAACAGGGGATCTGGCTCCACAGTAAATACAGTGCACCTGTACTCTCCCATCCCTCCCACCTGCCCCTTCCCCAGTTCTCTTGTCTGCACCCTGCACCTTGACACATTGACATACGTTTCCAGGGCCTGCCTGATGATCTAGGTACTGACCAAGGCTAAGTGACCTTGACCCATATGAACACAACCTTGCCAAACCCTAGTGTCTGCTTTGCCCTGCTCACCCATCCTGAGGGAGGTCAAGATAAATCTTTGGGGTGAAGAACAGGCACCCTGCAGGCAGGCTGACCCACAGGAGGTTAGATGAGGGCTAAGAGCTATGACCACTGGCGTCCCGCCTACCACAACCTCATCATGTGGCCAGACCACAGACCACAGAGGCTCAGAGCCCTTTGTTCCACCCAGTTTAAAATAAATCAGGCCTTGCTGCACAGGGAGAAGCGCCAGGCCACTCTCCTGAAATGGACCTCTATGCATGCCTATGGAGGCAACTTGGTGCCTCCCTGTGACCACATAACTCCAGCCTCTCTGTCAGGGCTGCCTCTTCTCACCCTGGCCTGGTCATACTGGGCTCCCCTGCCCCCCAGACCAG
This sequence comes from Perodicticus potto, assembly GCA_963574655.1. Taxonomy (NCBI): domain Eukaryota; kingdom Metazoa; phylum Chordata; class Mammalia; order Primates; family Lorisidae; genus Perodicticus; species Perodicticus potto. The sequence continues at coordinate 2,413 of CAUYRH010134784.1, read as the reverse complement.
TGGTCACTGCTGAACAGAAATGGAGGGAGAGATAGTCATTCCCTGGGACCTGAAAGGCATGAAGCTGTGGTCTTGGGCACTAAGGGCAGATCCACCTCTCCTACTCTTGCTGCTGAGCTGTTCTTTGTCATCTCCATGGGGACTGTGCATCCCAGCCCATTTCTCTCACTTTTAAAGACAAGGCAGGGGAGGCTGGTTGTAGTGGCTCACGCCTGTAATCCTAGCACTTGGGAGGCTGAGGCAGATGAATTGCCTGAGCTCACGGGTTCGAGACCAGCCTGAGTCAGAGTAAGACCTCATCTTTAAAAATAGCCAGGCCTGCCAGGTGCGGTGGCATGTGCCTGTAGTCCCAGCTACTCAGGAGGCTGAGACAGGAGGATCACTTGAATTCAGGAGGTCTGGGCTGTAGTGCGCTATGCCGTTTGGGTGTCCACACTAAGATCAGCATCAAAATGGTGACCTGTCAGGAGTGGGGGGCCACCAGGTTGCTTAAGGAGGGGTGAACTGGCCCAGGTTGGAAACAGAGCAGGTCAAAACTCCCGTGCTGATCAGTAGTGGGATTGCACCTGTGAATAGCCACTGCACTGCACTCCAGTCTGGGCAACAAAACGAGACCCCGTCTCTAAAAAATAAAGGTAAATAAAAAATAGCCAGGCCTTATGGAGGCTGCCTGTAGTCCCAGCTACTTGGGAGGCTGAGACAAGAGAATCGCTTGAGCCCAAGAGTTTGAGGTTGCTGTGAGCTATGTCACCAGAGCACTCTACCAAGGGCAACAAAGTGAGACTCTGTCTCAAAAAATAAAAAATAAAATAAAGACAAGGCAGGGGAGGCCTGGGAAGGTAGGACTGGCCTGATGGCACCTAGAAAGCCAAAGGCAAAGCTAGAATTCAAGCTCCAGTCTGTTCCTACAGCTGCGATGTCCTGCCCCATGAGCACCCCAGAACCATGCCCAGGAAAGGCCGTTTCTAGTTCTGATGGCCCGGGACACCACAGACGTGCCATCATGGCAGGGAACAGAAAGCCCTCCATTCCCCCTGGTAGTTTTCCTAACTACCACACCTACAGTTTTCTCTTTCATTTATTTTTCCACTGATCAACATAAAGAAAACATAATAAAAGACCTCCCAAATTAGAAATGGACCATAATGGCAGAGAAGCTGAACTATAGATAGAAGAAAGCTGGCCTCTTCAAGCTGCTTCTGGGATGGTCTGCTCACCAGAGGCGTGCACCCACTCATTAAGCCCTGGGAGGCAGCTGGCTGGGGCTTGGGGTGTGGGGAAGATTGTTAGCAGGGTCCGGGGGAGGGGCACTTGCTGGGCACATTGCACAAACTTTCGGAGAGGAAGTTTCAGCATCTGTCTGTTGTGGACAGAATTTCCTCTGCTGGGGTAGGGGCTGAGGGCAGATTGTAGCCTGGGGTCTGAGCAAGATGCCTGGCTACCCTCTCAGGACACATTCTTAGACATAGATGATGCTTGGGGAGACCGAGAGGCAGCTGGTTCAGCACCACTGTCAGCTGACCTTTCTAGGCTATTTACTGTATGCCAGGCCCATGCAAAGCACTTTCCACACATGGCCTCCTTTAATCTTCACAATATCCTTGTATAGTAGCGTGATTGCCCTTATTTTACAGATGATGCACAGAGAGGGTAAGCAACTTGCCCAGGTCACACAGCAGGTAAGAGGTAGAGACAGGGTTTGAACTCAGGAACCTGTTTCCCATGCGTGTGGGCCTACTCACCACAATACAGACTCCCCAGAGGGCTGGGGAGGGGACCTATGTCAGCCCTGAGGGAGGTCTCTGGCAGGAGGCCATCAGGATCTGGCCTCAGCCCCATCCAGTTCAATAGGCCCTGTATATGGAAAGAGACAAATAATGGCTGGCTGTGTTTGAGAACAGGAAACCAGGAGAGAGAGGAAGGAAGGGACGGCTAGCATGGAGGATGATGTTCACCATCCTCAGAGCTGCCCGGCAGGAGTGACAAGTTATATCCATTAGGATGCCACAGGCCTCAGGGAGGGTGGAGAGCTGGGATTGGTCCCCAGAAACAGGATCCAGTGTGGGGAAGGCAGCCCCGTGTCTTAGTGGCAGTGCTTACAACTAGTTCCCATTGAAGGTGGTTTGGTTAGAAAAGTCCACATATGGGGCTCGGTGCCTGTGGCTCAACGGGCTAAGGCGCCAGCCACCTACACCTGAGTGGTGGGTTCAAATCCAGCCCGGGCCTGCCAAACGACAATAACGGCTGCAACCAAAAAATGGCCGGGCGTTGTGGCAGGTGCCTGTAGTCCCAGCTACTTAGGAGGTAGAGGCAAGAGACTCGCTTGAGCCCAGGAATTGGAGGTTGCTGTGAGCTGTGATGCCATGGCACTCTATCCAGGGTGACAGCTTGAGGCTCTGTCTCAAAAAAAAAA
>CAUYRH010134779.1:0-14424 GCA_963574655.1 Perodicticus potto | reverse complement strand
CAGCAGCTCTTTGCCAGCCTGTTTGGACACAGTACCCACCTCCACCAAGTAGAGAGGGAAGACAAAAATGCAATAAATCAAATCAAAACAAGCAAACCAAAAACTTTACAGGATAAGATAGAGGAAAAAAAAATTACTATGGGTAGAAACACTAGCAAAAATTGAAGTCTAATTGTTGAAAAAGTCAACAATGAAAAATTATATTTAAACTAGAGAAATGAAGCAATAAAAAAAAGAAAAGAAAAATATTTAAGGAAAATGTTGAAATTAAAAATAAAACAACAATAATGAAAACAAACAAACAACAACAACAAAAAAACAAAAAACACAAAACAAAACAAAACTGAGAAACAAAGCAGTATATATATCTTTCTGATATTGTCTGGGCAAGAGGTGATCTTCTGGGGTATGATATGTTAATCACAATGTTGATACGGGTGAACAAAATGGAGACTGGAGGCCTCTAATGATTTCTCAAACCCCGCAGGGTGGAGAGCGTAAATCCTCCTCAGCCTGTTTAGAAGGCACTTTAACTTGCTAACTTGGGCTAACCAGAAGCTTTCCCAGGAAAGAGCTTGTCTCTGGGATCACTCCTTAAGTGGCTATCCACTTACCCAGTGTGCCAAAACAGGTCTCACCCAATGCCCCTGAGGGCTAAGGCTGCAAGGCATCTCAGTCCCCGCCTTTAGGCTGCTCAGTCACTAGATTACTCGCTCCCGCCCAATGCTTGTTCTGCGACCCTGAAGGTGGAGCTTGCCGGGGCAGTTCTCCTATGATGGCTCCACGCAGCCCACCACCAAACACTGGTAGCTCCATCTGGCTAGGCGGCTCAGTCTGGAGCCCCAGACAACCATCAAAGACTTCCTCACTCTTGCCCCAGTTCTCCCAAGGCAGTTCAACTGAGTGCCAAGTCCAAAAGAAACCTGAAAAGCTCACAGGTATGGCCTTTCCAGTTTGCAATCTCACTGCTGCTGCAGCCACAGCTGCCGGCAGGATTAGACCGAACGAAAACACGCAAGCACTTGCCAGATCTCCACTGATTTTGTCTTCCTCGGGGGTCCAGAAGTCTCACGCTGTCTCCCTATGTCCCCAAAGGGATGTTTCTGGGCAGATCTTGACAGCCAGAGATGCCTGAATTCTTCTCTTCCCAGTCTCACCATGCCCAGTTGCAAGGAAGCTGTATGACATTCTTGATTATTATGGCAGAAAATTACGTAAGTAGAATAACCCTGAAGTCATGAAAAAGCTTACTCCTTATTTTGTTGTTTATTATACATTTGATTTTAAAAAGCAGTTTTGGGCTGGGTGTGGTGTCTCATGCCTATAATCCTACCACTCTGGGAGGCTGAGGAGGGTGGTTTTCCTGGGCTCACGAGTTCGAGACCAACCTGAGCAAAAGTGAGACCCATCTCTACTAAAAATAGAAAAACTGAGGCAGGAGGATCGCTTGAGCCCAAGAGTTGGAGGTTGCTGTGAGCTATGAGGCCACAGAACTCTACCCAGGGCAATAGCTTGAGACTCTGTCTCAAAAAAAAAAAAGAATAAAAAGCAATGTTTGGTCTGGATGGTCTGTGTTCTCCTCTGTATTGTTCTGTGTGTCACAGTGTTCATTAATCCAGTGTGTGTTCAGCTTTGTTTTTGTAATGGATAATATAAAAGTATTAGAAGTTATGTAAGAATTTAGTGTACATTAATCCAGTGTGTGTTCAGCTTCGTTTTTATAATGGATAATATAAAAGTATTAGAAGTTATGTAAGAATTTGCTGTATTCGCAACCGCTGGCTGGGACAGTCCCAGGCCTGGGGTAAAACCTGCAGTTGTTTAATCTTCTGTCCACCAGTGGCTGACACACAGCATGCCTTGTTCTTTGTATTTCTGACTTTTGTGAATACTTTGATCAAAATCTGATGACATTAAAAAACAAAATGATAGGATCCAAGGTGGTGGCCACTGAATGAGTTCAAGCAGTTGTTTAAAGCGTTGTCATCATCAAGAAAGTGGTCCCTTCTCTCCAAACCAGATCCAGTTCTGGATGTTGAGGGAGAGGGAATTCAATATTATTTTATTTATTTCTGGTGAGGAAATGCAGTGAGTCCAGATGATAAATCTTCCATGTGAACTCTTGGGGCCCACAGGGCCATCTCACCCAACCCATACTGGAATCCATTTCTCCATCACAAAGAAGCAGAAACTTACCTTTCTCTGTTCATGGGATAAATAGCTAGTTATTTTTATGGCGTAACCATATGCCACCTGTCACTACCTAACCTTCATTGTAAAAGGAGAGAATAGAAAAGGCCCTGGATTTGATCTAAACTCTTCTTATATAATCTAGAAAAAATCACGTAACCTCTCTGAAATGTACTTTCCTGGCCCATAATCAGAGTAACTAGAACATGCCCGCCCCGGTGCTTCCCAGGGTGGCTGAGAGAAGTGCTTAGGGTCACATCTGGGAAAGTGTGTTGGGAATCGCACACGTGTCTCCCTATGCCTGGGTGTATAGCTCTGCAGAGATGCAGTGTGTAGTAGCCAGACTGATGGGCTCAGATCATCGCCAGGATATTACTATCTGAATATTATTCTCATGAGGGTCACAAAGAGCAAGGGAAACAATTTGTGGATTGTTTTGTGAGCGTCCCATCTAGTGCCATCTGTGGCCCCACTCTCCATTCCAGGCAGTGGAGCATCCTGGCCACCACTCCACTGTTTCGATGAATTGAGATGCCAGACCGAGTGCCAGGCCACTCAGAGCTCAAAAACTTCAGACACAGATTTGTTTAACTCAGTGGTTCTCGGCCAGGGCCAGTTTTCTCCTCCTCTCCCAGAGATACGTGGTCATGTCTGGAGGTGTTGTGCGTTGTCACAGCTTGGGTGGTGGCACCAATGCCCTTTGCTGAGTAGAAGCCAAGGAGGCTGCAGTGCACAGGACAGTCCTGGTCCCCAACCCCAGAGTGGATAGTGCCAAACTCAAGAGAATTTGATGTAACTCAACACTGGGTGATCGAAAGATGCTCCTCCCCCCGCCCCCCTGCCACCGTACGTCCACAGTAAATGGCCGTCTGATGGAACTAAAATGGCTTTGCTGGCTTTGGTTCACTAATGCCATCTTATCACAGGGCTTTAATAGGTCTGGTGTGCCAATGTCTTTATTTACCGTCTCCTAGCTTCCTGAGAATTGAATCAGTGTAACATTTTGATACTGAATTCAGCTGCAGTCAAGTGGAAATCTTCTTGGTCTAAAACATGTTCTGATTTTCTCTACATTGAGTCTCTGCAACTGGTTCCTCAGCTGAGTGGAAAAGCTCTTACTTGGGGCTGAACGATTCTATTTCATCATGAAGATACTCAACCAGACAGGTCCCGGACTATACCTTAAGAAATTCTCATCAACAAGAGGGCAGGAAAACAAAGCAGAGGGTGAGGGATGTCAGGGGATTTTCCTGGCGAATGAGAAACCGTTGCTAACCTGAACTGGCCAGAGGAGGCTGGAGCCTCCTGGGTCGATGTGATGCCTTAGACAAGAGCCCTGGTGGACCATCACGTTTGGATAGAAATGTCTTCCTGTAATCATCAAAATATAGTATAGAATAACAAGGCAATTACATGGGTCAAGTTATACAGCCAGTAAGATATGGGCATTCTAGTTCTTCATTTTCTCCATCTCACTTTTGTGTTACTGTTTTGTTAGGTTTGTGATACAGTGCCTCAAGTGACCCACCAAGGATGTCACTGTGTATTTTAAGACAGCTTTCTTAAGTTTCACAAGGATTTAGGAAATAATTTTGAGGAAATACATTCAAAGAGAAATTATTACTGATTGTCATAAGAAAATAAGATGCTTAAGTTTTTTTCTTTTATACCTCCCTGAGGTTGACAGTGTGACCAGTGTTCTCAGTTGTATGGGAAACCCACAAGGCAATGGCATTGCATGTGTAATTTTTCCCTGTGTGCCTGGGAAGTTGAAGTTTTCTTGTACAGTTGAAGAATCAAAAGGCCTAACTTGAAATGGGAACAGTGTCTGATACAAATGAGTTGAAATGTTCTCTGCCCCTCAGCCTGGCTTTCTTCCCTATCATTATAAGGTTTAGAATTAGGTTGTCATAATAGTGTGACTTGCATTTATAATTAATCAATTATTTTAAAAAGAAAAATGAAAGAGGAATTTTACTGAACATTAGAACAGTCGCTGTGCAGTTTCTGTGAATTCTGCTGTTGGCTGAAGTTTTTTACACTGACGTTTTTGTTGCCAGCAACTGAAATACCTACTATTACTTTCTGGCCCTGAAAGAATCATACAGCATTGGCTACATATGTTTACCATTATCCACAGAGCTGCCAGGCCCTTTATTCCAGTAGAGGCAAGGGCAGAGATAGGCCAGAACACGAGGGAACACAGTTCCGGTAGTGAAATTAGCAACTGGACAACATTCCCAGGGAAGTGGCTCCGTTCAGTTCTGGCAGAAATCCCGTTGCTGCTGGTATTTAAAAAAATGAAATATAAAGGGTAAAATATATTTGTGAAACTAAGAAGAGTGAGTATATATGAATTGTAGTCTATCATCAAATAATCCTTATCTTTCTTTTCATTTATGCCATGATTTGGGTGATTAGGTGACTTTTGACTTTGAAATGGCAAAATGCCTTTCTGAAACTGGATTATGATAAAGGTTTCACAAATATGACTGCAACCTTTGACATTTGAAGAGAATTTTAGGAGTTTATCTCATTATCATGGCCACAGGATTTAAAAGCCAGCAATATGTTTGGATTAAATTATAGCTATTGTTTTCATTTCCCCTAAATTTTGTCAATTCACCAAACCAAATATGGTGAATTAGAAAAAAAATAAGTTTTTCAGTGTACTCTGTAAAATTTTTTTTGGATAACTTAAAGTATGAATAATCACTGGAGGATACATCACTGATTTATGATATTTCTTCTTCCCCCAGACAGAATAAAGTATAATTAACCAATTGCATATATCCGTGATGTACAATGCAATGTTTTTTTCTTTTTTTATTGGATCATAACTGTGTACATTACTGCACTTATTGCAAGCGTACAATGCAGTGTTCTGATACCTGTGTATGCTGTGAAGTCACTGAATCATGCTGACCAACATATCCATAGCTCACACATTTCTGTTCTGGTGAGAACTCCTAACACCTGCTCTCTAACCGTTTTCAAGGTCACTATTAACTATGGGCACCGCACTGTACACAGATTTCCTGAACCTGCTCCTCCTGTCTAGCTGAAATTTTGTGTTCTTTGACCAACACGTACCCCTCAACTCCAGCCTCTGGTGACTACCATTCCACTCTCTGCATCCGTGAGGGTCACGTTTCTTAGATTCCTCATGAAAGTGAGAGAAGTGTTGTCTCTGTGCCTGGCTCATTTCACTTGGCGTAGCATCCTCCAGCTTCATCCGCGTTGTCACAGTGACGGGGATTGTTTTTAAGCCTGCATGGAATCCTACTGTACAAATTCGTTATCCATTCACCAGCTGAGGGACACTCAGGTTGAGTCCATACCTGGGCTCCGTGAAAGGGCAGGAGCCTGTCAGCCATGCTGACTCCCAGAGGCGGGGTCGCTGGCTTGTGCTGTGTCCTATTTTTAACTTTTGGGGGAATCTCCACGCTGTTTTCTATAATGGCAGCACTAATTCACATTCCCACCAACAGTGTGCAAAGTTTCTATCATTTTGATAATAGCCATTGACAGTAGCTCACAATAGGTGTGAGGTTAAGTCTCATTGTAGTTTTGGTTTGCATTTCCTTGATGATTAGTGATATTGAGCACTCTTTCATAAACCCGTTGGCCATTGGTATATCTTCTTTTGAGAAATATCTGTTCAGATCCTTGCCCATGTTTTTTTTCATTAAGTCGTTTGTACATAGATCATACATACATTTATGCCATTATGCCCATGTTTTAATTGGGTTGTTTGTTTCCTTGCTGTTGAGTTGTGTGCATCTCTCATGTATTTCGGATTTTGACCCCTTATCAGATGCATGGTTTGTAAATGTCTTCTCCCATTCTGTAGGTTATCTCTTCCCTTGGTTGATTCTTTTCTCTGCAGAAGCCTTTTAGTTTGATGCAACTCAATGTGTTTACTTTTGCTTTTGTTGCCTATGATCGTGATGTCAAATCCAAAATAATGTCAGGAAGCTTTTCCCCTGGAGAAGTTTTCTTCTGGAAGTTTTACAGTTTGGGGTCTTGTGTTTAAGTCTTTGATCCACTTCTGAGTGGATCTGTGTATGTGAAATGAGATAAGAATCTACCTTCATTCTTCTGTCCATGGATATCAAATCTCCCCCAGCGCTTTTGGCTGAAAAGACTATGCTTTCCCCATTGTGTGTTCTTAGCATGAGATTTATTGCATTTCTTTAATGTTTAGTTAGATTTCCAAGTAATGTGGTTGCATTTGTAGAATATGGCTGAAACTCCAACATATGAAGGAGGACGTTCTGACATCACAAAGCTTGCGGACCAGGCAAACCCCACAATTCTACAAATTGTTTAACCATAAAATTAAATATATCTTGTCCTTTCAGAGTTAACTAATATTATGTGTTAATCACTTCTATATTCATTGTTCCCTTTAAGCTTAATAATAATTGCTGAAGTAAATTTTATTGTACCTTAAAAAGGAAGGAATCAAAAACACAGAGATTCACCCAAGAATGCTTTGCAGAGCTCAGGGGGGAACTCAGGTGTTGGACTCTGACCCTCCTTGTGGGATCACTAAACCCATTTCCTTCTTCCTGGACCCACAGACCTTGTTTCCCAGCCTTTTAGTTAGATGTGACTGTGTGACTGAGTTCCACATACTGAAATGTAAACAAGTGATTTCTCCCGGGGGGTGGGGGACTGGCCTCCATTCAGAATTCCCTTTCATGCCACTTTCTATTCTACCAGCTTAAGATAAATCCACACAAACACACTGACTGTGTTAAATATGGCAGAGGTAGAGGAAGGAAGAAGCGGGAGTTTCTGGTATCACTTTTTAAAAAAGGCATCTGCCAGTCAGACAGTGGTAGTGTTTTTGAATTTGTGTTAGCAAGAAAAATTTCTATTGCATTTGAATCACTATATATTTGGGAGTTGTTGTTACAGCAGGAAATATCACATTACCTGTATGTTGTCTTATATGATAACACATGTCTGAAAATCCTGAAAATACTGAGAGAAGTCTATATAAAGGGACATATATATATATATATATATATAGTGGGAAACCTATAAATAACTTTTGATTAATTAGGGATCTGGAGAGGAGAGAGTTTGAACAAGGAGACAACTCATCAATTCTTTTAAAGAACTTCATTTGGAAATGACATACCTTATTTTCTATTATTAAGAAATACCTCAAAACCTGGTTCAGAGACACACAGATATAAAACCCTGCAGTGGATATTTTCAGGTGGATGTACAGTATGTTGGTGAATACTTTACAACTAGTTATGCTCGGTAATTCCTTTTGATAGGTTTTATCTGAAAAATGCACAAGTGAGAGAAAACAAAAAGACTCAACATTGCTCAATAGATAATTTGATTCTGAGCAAACCAGAAAGAGTTAGTTGCAATTATGTAAAATTTTCAAACTCTTAGCAATACCAAACGTCTCTTCTTTAAAGTCTAATGATCACCTCAGAAATGAAATTAGACTCTTTTAAAAATAAACATTCATGTGATAGGTATTTATGCTAGTTGGTTTGTATAAAAACACATCCCTAAAAACCTATATTTTTGCACACCTGTCTTTTCTCATATGAGAAAAAAATATTAAGGAAGTATTTGGGGGTGATGCTAAAGCTTTGCAGGATGCCATCAAAGCGTGCCATCTGCACTTTGTCTGACGTCCGCAGCAGAGCGGGGCACAGCCAGCTTCTCGCTTGTCCAAGTCCGGTCCAGTCAGCTCTGGTGCCGACAGCAAAAGTTCCCGTGTGGCAGGTGGGGTGACAGCATCTGGATGAGGATGCTTAAGGGTCAGGGTGAGCAGTGTCAACATTCCCCAGGTGGCAATGGCACGGGGCAGGAAGGTCAGAAGCTCCGGGATCAGAAACATCTCCTTCTCCTGCCTTTCAGCCATGGGGCTACGTGAGACATTAGAAGTCTCTGGTTCTGAGTTGTGGTATATCTGCCAGAAGGGGACAATCCCGTCTGCCTTGAACGGTTGTGTGGGAATCACCAATATCATGCAGGAGGCCCTGACAGAAACAGATTATGAGTGTAACCCGCTGTCATCATAGGAGCCCTGCCTGAGAGGACAGGGCTGTCAGTCTTCCAGGGACATATCTGTGTCACAAGGCTGGAGTATATATACTCTGAGAAGCTGGTGTAAGCGCTAGTCCAAGTGGTGGAAAGTTGGTGCACAGACACAGGAAAGCATTCAAAGGAAGGAGAGCAGCTTTCCAGTGTGGGGTCAGCAGGCACCAGGCCCACACCACAGACTCAGCTGGAAGACAGAGCACCTGAATGCCGACAGATGCAGCCAGGACCGAGCTGAGACCGGGAAGAGCGGCATCTCCAGACTGCAGCTGTGCAGCCCCTGTGACAGGCAGGCAGGGACTGAACATTATTATGGAAAGTGAGCTGTGTTTCTCAATTGTTTTTGCTTTTTATTTTAAAAAATTTCCAGCATTATTGAGATACAATTGAAAAATAAAATCACATGTATTTAAGGTAAGCAGCATAACAAGTTGATAGATGGATGGGTTGTGAAATGTTCACCACAATCCAGTTAATTAATACATTCATCACCTCACATATGAGCTCATGTGCGTGGTGAGAAAACATAAGACCTATTCTTTTGGCGGGTGCGGTGGCTCACACCTGGAATCCCAGCGCTCTGGGAGGCCAAGGCAGGTGGATTGCCTGAGGTCACAGGTTCCAGACCAGCCTGAGCCAGAGTGAGACCTCATCTCTAAAAATAGCCAAGCGTTGTGGCAGGCGCCTGTAGTCCCAGCTACTTGGGAGGCTGAGGCAAGAGAATTGCTTGAGCCCAAGACTTGGAGGTTGCTGTGAGCTGTGATGCCATGGCACTGTACCAAGGGTGACAAAGTGAGACTCTGTCTCAAAAGAGAAAAAAAACCCTGTTCTTTTAGCAAATTCCAAGTATCATATACAGCATTATTAACTACCATCCCCATCTGCACATTAGACCCCCAGAATTTAACCATCCTATCACCAACAGTCGGCACCACTGGGCGACGTTCCCGCCATCCCCGCCACCTCCAGCAGCCGCCGCTCTGCTGCTGCCTCATGAGTTTAGCCTTCTGAGACTCTCATGGAAGGTCACACAGCATCCACTTCTCTGCGTCCACTCATTCCACTCAGCACAACCTCCTCCAGGTCTGTCCTTGTTGTCTCAGATGGCAGGTTGTCCTGAATTTTTATGGCTGAGTGATGTTCTGTGTGTGACCACATCTCACGTCACAGTCTTGCTCTTTGTCCATATTTTCTGTACTGAAAATTTATTATTATTATTATTTTAACTGAACTTATTTTGTTTTTCCTTTTCAGTATGCTTTTAAAAACAATTCTAGAGTAATATGAGGGTACAAATGCTTACGTTACATTGTTTGTGCTTCTAAGGCAAAGTTCAAGTTGTAGTTGTAGTTCAAGTGTAGTTCTTCATCCCAGGACGTGCTGAACACCCTCACATTGTAGGCATTAGGTGAGATCCTGCCTGTCACCCTCCCTCCTTCCTCTTCCCCTCTCTTTTCTCTCCCCTTTTTCTTTCTTATGGCCTGTAGTTGTTTATATATTGGCTTCATGTTAGTATTGAGTACATTGGATACCTGCTTTTCTATTATTGTGATACTTTACTAAGAATACTGTGCTTCAACTCCATCCAGGTTAATACAAAAGATGTAAACACTCCATCTTTTTGTGGCTGAATAGTGCTCCATGGTATCCATATACCTCAGTTTATTAATCTATTCATGGGTTGATGGACACTTGTGATGATCCCATGTTTTGGCGATTGTGAATTGAGCTACAGTATACATTCTAGTGCAAATATCCTTATGATAAAGTGATTTTTTTCCTTCTGAGTCGATACCCAGTAATGGGATTGCAAGACCAAATGGAAGGCCTAATTTAGCTCTTTGAGGGTTCTCCATACTTCTTTCCATAAAGGCTATATTAGTTTGCAATCCCACCAGCACTGTAGAAGTGTTCCCTTCTCCCCACATCCACAGTAGCATCTGCAGCTTCGGGATTTTGTGTTGTGGACCATCCTTTGTGGTGTTAGGTGGTATCGCAGGGTGATTTTGATTTGCATTTCTCTAATGATTAGGGACAATGAGCATTTTTTAATGTGTTTGTTGGCCATTCATCTGTCTTCTTCAGAGAAGTTTCTGTTCAGTTTTCTTGCCCACTTACAAATGGGGTTGTTCGCTCTTTTCTTGTTGATTAGTTTGAGTTCTCTGTAGATTCTGGTTATTAGTCCTTTGTCAGATTTATAGCATGCAAACATCTCCTCGCATTCCAAAGGCTGTCTGTAAAACACTAAATTGCACTGTCAATAGCATCTGTCAAACCTTCGAATGTGAGTCCCACGCCGCTTCCCCTGTTCCCTTCCTCCCATCCTTTCTCCTGTCTCTTCCTGTAACTGAAACTCAGTCTTGTGGGGCTCAGCAGTGTGAACCGATACCACAGACACAAGGAGGTTTGTGAAGCTGCTGCAGAGAGTGGCCCGGACAGAGAAGCACTGAGTCTCCCATGGTGGCCGCTGGTGGTGCAGGCACACAGCCCAGAGCACGGCGAGCCTGTCCGAATACGGAGTATGAGACACCGTGCTGTGGGCCCAGCTGTGGAAATTCCACACTGCTTTCCTACCGCCAGTGCTTGCCATGGGCTCTAGGAGCAGGACGCAGGGACAGTCCCTGCACACAGCCCCTCCTGAGGCCCCCAGCCCGACTCACTGGGAGGGTGGGCACAGGATAAGCATCTGGGCCGGGAGGAACCCTGAGCGCAATTAGGGCTGCACCAAATGACATCTGTCTGTGCTGACCTCTGGGCGATGTGGTGGCTCTTTCCATGGGGCTGATGCCAGAGAGGTGTTTATTGTGAGCTGACAGGGGTCTTGGTGGGTGGTGAGCTGCGAGTCGAAATCCGACTGTGCGTGGTGGCATTCTGTCTGCAGATGTCTCTCAGATGTGTGTGGGCGGGCATGTCCTTAAATAAAGAAATTCTAAATGGATGTTTCTTTTGTGGGGAAGAGGAAAACACTCACACTTAAAAGTTCGGTGCCTTCACAGCTCTGTGGGTGCTCTTGTTTCATAGAGGTAGCTGCTGCACGCATTTTCTGAAAAAAAAATCTTATTAGTTTGAAATTAACAAGGTGATGAAGAACTTGAATATGGCAGTGGGGAGCATGGAGAACTTCATGGGGTTCCAGCTGCCACTTTACGCAGTCTGATATCCTTCTGGGGCCACACCCCACCCAGGCCCAGACTCTAACTTGGTGACCCCAAACGTTCCCTACAGTGGAGTTGGGGGTCTTCATAATTCACAGTCTGCTCTCACCTCATTAATGACTATGTTATTATACCATAGAAACTGCACATTCTGTTTAAGATGCCGATTTTATGAGAGAGAGAGCCCTTGAACAATATTCAACTTGCAGTCTCCTTAGAATGAAGTTAAAATGTAAAATATTGATTTGTAAAAGAAAGAAGAAAACCAAACCACACTACTAAAATCATCTTCCTCTTTTCATAATTTAAGAAAAATAAACTTTTCTTTTTAAAAAAGTCTAATTTTTTTTCAGTTTCTAGAAATCTTCTGAAGTTTCTACAAAAATCTTCTGACTAGTTCAATGTGAGAAAAATCTCCTTGAAAAATTTCACAAATGGGTGAGAGAAACTTCTAATAGAGTTGATTGGTCAGTGCATGGGAAAAATAGTGATGACGGGGTAAGACTGAAACCAAGAGCTTCAATTGTAGGTAGAATTTCTCTGCTTTCTATCAAAACTTCTTGAAATAATGTTTTTGACAGACACTCACTTTGACCTTTACTTGTTAGCAGCTTTATGGAATTTTCCCCCTGCCCTAAAAACAAGTTTTATTTTCAAAATATGCTGCTATGTGTGCTAAGGAGACTGACTTATTCAATGTGCTCCATTAAAATCCTTATCCTTTTTTTTAATTAAGTCATTTGTACATAGATCATACATACATTTATGCCGTTATGGGATTCGATGTGTTTATTATTTGTACAAATTGGAGTGCTTACATACTACTAATCAACATAGCTTTTGCCTCATTCACCCAATTACAGCCTTAAGACATTGTGTTCTACACCTGATAGATCCAACTTGTACTTGCATTATGCTCCATAGGTGTGGTCCCCCCACTAACCCTCCCTCTGTCAATCCACCCCTCTCCCTTCCCCGCTCCCTCCCCTTCCCTCCTTCATCCTAGGCTATAGTTGTGTTTCATTTTTCATATGCAAGTGTGAGTGATTATAAATTGGTTTCACAGTAGAGCTGAGCACATTGGATATTTTTTTTTTCCATTCCTGAGATACTTCACTAAGAAGAATATTTTCCAGCTCCATCCATGTAAACATAAAAGAGGTAAAGTCTCCATTTTTTTAATGCTGCATAGTATTCCATGGTATGCATATACCACAATTTATTAATCCATTCATGGGTCGTTACCCTTAATGGCCATCCTAATAGGAAGTATTTTATCCGGTGTTGCTCCTCAAAAAAAGATAGCTGATGAGGATGGCTGCAAGCAAAAATTCTTATTACATTTGTTAGTGACTGTGTTCCAGTGTATACATAAAAATCACTTCTTTAGCTAGCTGCATGCGTGCCTGTTCTCTAGGTTTTCCACAGAAATAAAACAGAGATGTGAAATGTGAAAACCCACACGATGATTCCCTTGCAGTCTTCACTGCCTTCTCCCAGGTCAGGGTAATGTGTTCCAGCAAATCTAGAGAACAGGAACTCCTTAAAACACTTCAGTCACATGATCCCAGAGAACTGTCTGTTCTTTCTGGTTTTTCCTTCTCTTGCCAGACTTACCCCACTTCTCACCTACTTGGAAGAAAAAATAGTGGTAAATAAAATTCTATTTTTTCTTCTAAAAGTATTCAGCAGAAGGTTCCAGGAACATAGGACATGGCTTTCCTCACTGGCACAGTGTGTGTAGCAGGGTGGCAGCAGTGCCATGACCCCCAACATTGCATGTGGCCAGGGAACCTCCAAGGCAAAGTGCCCATTGGGGCAGATGAGCCCCAGCAGATGTCAGGAGGCCCTGCCCCCACCCAGCCTGGCAGGTGGCCTCATCCTGCAACGCTGCCTGCCCAGCCAGAGCTCAGATTGGCCACAATAGGGCAAGGGGGTCTGGGTAGTGTAGGCCATGGCCCTGGAAGAGATGTGTGTCACTTTCCCGCCTTCCGATTGGTCAGAGTGAGGGACATAGACATGCTTGCCTTCAGGAGACAAGCATGGTGATTCTCTATATTCCCACAAGGAAAAAGAAATATTTACTAATTCACAGTGGCAAGCTTGGCTGCCTTTTTAACTAGCCCATGTAGACACAGGCAGAAAATAAAGTGATCAGAAATAAAAATTAGCGTCTTACATGTAATAATCTTTCAATAAATATTTATGAGCAGTAGTTTATTGGTTTTCCAATGCTACATAACAAATCACTACAAATTTAGCGGCTTGGAACAACAGCCATTTATGAAGCCTGTGTTATGGGTCAGAAGTTCAGTGCGAAATAACTGAGCTTCTTCTCGTGGGTTCACAAGGTAAAGCCAAGTTGCTGGCCAGCCTGAGTCTGTCAGGGCCTCAGGGGAAGCATCAGCTTCCACACTCGCTCAGGATATCAGTGGTAAAACCAAGAGCCCATTGCCCAGTGGTGGTCAGCTAGGCCTGCCCTCAGCCCTGTGGACAGCCTTGACCTCCTTTCCAGCTTCCAACCCTCCCCCACATCAACTCCTACTCCAGCGCCCAATTTCTCCTTAAGCCTCCTCTGTCTCTCTGGCCTCCCCTGTCTCTCTGACCAACCCTGTCTCTCTGGCCTCACTGTCTCTCTGGCTTCCCCTGTCTCTTTGACCTCCCCTGTGTCTCTGACCTCTCCTGTCTCTCTGGCCTCCCCTGTCTCTCTGACCTCCTCTGTCTCTCTGGCCTCCCCTGTCTCTCTGACCTCTCCTGTCTCTCTGGCCTCCCCTGTCTCTCTGACCTCTCCTGTCTCTCTGGCCTCCCCTATCTCTCAGACCTCCTCTGTCTCTCTGGCCTCCCCTGTCTCTCTGACCTCCTCTGTCTCTCTGACCCCCCCCATCTCTCTGACCCCCCCGTCTCTCTGGCCTCCCCTATCTCTCAGACCTCCTCTGTCTCTCTGGCCTCCCCTGTCTCTCTGACCTCCCCTGTGTCTCTGGCCTCCCCTGTCTCTCTG
>CAUYRH010134778.1:0-22397 GCA_963574655.1 Perodicticus potto | reverse complement strand
TATGACATGGCTATCTAAAATTTATGGGATACAGAGAAAGCAGTATTAGAGGGACATTCATAGCTCTAAGTATTTGCATCAAAAAGACAGACCACTCTGAGCTGGGATCACTTTGTTCTTTTCTTGCTAATACGTTTGAGTTCTCTGTGTATTCTGGATATTAAACCTTTGTCAGAGACATAACCTGCAAATATTTTCTCCCATTCTGAGGGCTATCTGCTTGTACTACTTCCTGTGTTCTTGGCTGTGCAGAAGCTTTTTAGTTTGAACAGATCCCAGTAGTGTATTTTTGATGCTGTTTCAATTTCCTTGGGGGGTCCTCCTCATAAAATACTCACTCAGACCTATTCCTTCAAGAGTTTTCCCTATACTTTCTTCTAGGAGTTTATACTTTCATGTCTTAAGTTTAAATCTTTAATCCACTGAGAGTCTATTTTAGTTAAAGGTGAAAAGTGTGGGTCCAGTTTCAATCTTCTACAGGTCGCCAGCCTGTTCACCCAGCACCATTTGTTAAATAGGGAATCTTTTCCCCACTGAATGTTTTTAATTGGCTTGTCAAAGATCACATAACGGTAAGTAGCTGTGTTCATATCTTGGCTCTCTATTCTATTCCATACATCTACCTCTCTGTTTTTGTGCCAGTACCATGCTGTTTTCATCACTATTGATTTATAATATAGTCTGATGTCTGGTAGCATAACTCCTCCTGCTTTGTTTTTATTTCTGAGTAATGTCTTGGCTATTTGAGTTTTTTCTGATTGCATGTAAAACAATGAATTATTTTTTCAAGATCTTTAAAATATGACAATGGAACTTTAATAGGGATTGGATTAAAATTGTATATTGCTTTAGGTAGTATAGACATTTTGACAAAGTTGATTCTTCCCAGCCATTAGCATGGGCAAGGGACCTGAAGAGAAACTTCTCTGAAGAAGACAGGCACACAGCCTACAGACACATGAAAAAATGCTCATCATCCTTAATCATCAGAGAAATGCAAATCAAAACTGTTTTGAGATATCATCTAATTCCAATAAGATTAGCCCACATCACAAAATCCCAAAACCAGAGATGCTGGCGTGGATGCGGAGAAAAGGGAACACTACTACATTGCTGGTGGGAATGCAAGCTAATATGGTCCTTTTGGAAAGATATCTGGGGAATACTTAGAATTCCAGAAATAGAACTGCCACTCGATGCCATAATTCCTCTACTAGGTATATATCCAGAAGACCAAAAATCACATTATAACAAAGATTTCTGTATCAGAATATTTATTGCAGCCCAATTCATAATTGTTAAGCCATGGGAAAAGCCCAAGTGCCTATCGACCCACGAATGGATTAATTAATTATGGTATATGCACACCACAGATTATTATGCAGCCTTAAGGAAAGATGGAGACTTTACCTCTTTCATGTTTACAAGGATGGAGCTGGAAAATATTCTTCTTAGCAAAGTATCCCAAGAATGGAAGAAAAAGTATCCAATGTACTCAGCCCTACTATGAAACTAATTTATAGCTCTCATATGAAAGCTATAATCGAATTACAGCACAAGAGTATGGGAAAGAGGCAAGTAGGGGGCGGACGGGTGGAGGGAGGGTAATCGAAGGGGCCACACTTACGGTGCATCTTAGAAGGGTATGGGTGAAACTTACTAAATGTAGAATATAAATGTTTGTACACAATAACTAAGAAAATGCCATGAAATCTATGTCAACCAGTTCAATGAAAATATTTCAAATTGTATATAAAACCAGCACATTGTACCCCATGATTGCATTTATGTACACAACCATGATTTAAAAAAAAAATAAAAAATAAATAATTAGTCCCTAAAAGGGAAGTACCTGGTTATTCACTCTGTGTATAACAATAAGAAAGGAGCCTTTACAAAAGGCCTTACAATCACATCCTCCCTTAAGTTTTAAAAAGGAACTGACCTTTGGGAATATTAAACATCAAAACAGCCCTGGGAAGTACACAAGAATAAAGATGTTGCTGTATCCATTTTATGGGTATGAAAACTAAAATGTAGAGAGGTATATTTTACTTACTCAAGCCATATAGCAACTAAGTAACAGAGCCAGTTTTCAAATATATGTTTTTAAAAGGTACTCACAGGTTCACTGGTAATAAACTATGACTGATCACCCATTAAGATTTTGCTACTGCTTAGGTACTGAACATATTCTTCTTAGCAATGTATCTCAAAAATGGAAGAAAAAAATATCCAATGTACTCAATACTACTGTGAAACCAACATATAATCACCTACACATTCATATGAATCATAAAACACAGCTATAAACCAGAGAGAAAGAGGGAAGAGAAGGGAGAGGGGAACGATGAAGGGAGGCTGGGAGGAGGAAAGCTAGTTGGTGGGACCTTACCTAATGTGCATAATACAATGGTACACTTCAAAAACCATTAAGAACAGAGTATAAATGTTTTACCACAACAAATAAGCAAGTGAGGTGATGGTTACATTAATCAGTTCGATGTAGCATTCCACATTGTTCATCAATTCAGCACATTGTACCCCACAAATGCATTAATGTACACAGTCACGATTTAATAAAGAAAAATAAATAAATACAATTATGTTATTTTTACCAGTTGGCATTCTGACATAATTTATTGAGCACAAGAAGAAAGGGTAAAGACAACAAGTTGAAAATTGCTTAACATGGTATGTCAGAATATGTCATGGGTGTAAAAATTAAGGAATACTAGAAGCAATCCACACATAAACAAGTAATCTAAAGGGAACAGCAGGAGTCCTAAGGGATCAGTAGCTAAGAAGATGGAGAATTGCATTTGTAAAAATAAAAAAAAGGCTTATGACTACCAAAAAATAAAAATATATACAAAAATAAAATTTAAAAAGGCTTCCCAGTATAGATGGCATATGTGAGCCAGGCCTTGAAATATTATAAGAGTAGTGTGTGCAAGTGAGCGATGGTTCCAATGGTAAAAGGAAGGAGTGTGAGGAGACGTTTGGAGGTAGAAGATCTCATCACACAGTCACGGAAATCTACAAGATCCTGGATGTGAGGTCGCGATGAGTCAAAGAACATTATTTTCAAGAACATGGTTTTCTTCTTTTTCTTAATACCATGATATTGTCTCTGACCCTCGGAGGACTTTCCTTTGGTCTTTAAAAATCGATTTTCTTCGTAACTCTTCCATTAATTTCCCTTTCTCTTTCTCTCTATCTTGAAGAGCATGAAAACTCTAACCAAGAAATTCTACCTAACTTCTAAATTACTCATTATAATCTAATATAGCAGCTTTCCAATAATTTAAGAGGCCTGGATAAGAAGAATAAATAGCTCTGAAGAGGGTGTGTTTGTGTATATGTGACATAAACATACATATTTTTTCCTTTGCTAAAAAACTATTAAAAAATAAACTTAAGATAAACCCACCCTTTGATTGTAATTATTAAATCATGAAATACATTTTATTTTGAAGACCAAGGTCTGGATTTGCTCATGTTTGTAATATGTATGCAGGAAAATCTGATACCATTTTGGTAAATTTATAAAACTTCCCCTAATCATGCTTCATATATTCCCTCAGATTAACCAAATACCATAAATTTTCAAACCATATTTTTATAGTAGTCAAGAAATTTTATTATTCATTTAAGAGTCATATCTTAGAACATTTTACGTACCATGGTATAATTTCAAGCACCAAAAATGCAACACTTATAACTGATTATTAGTGATGATTAAATATTCACTACTTTTATTAATACTTGTTAGTAAATTTCCTCCATCAAGTTAGATATTATACATGGTCTCATGTCAAGGTAGTTTTTTTTTTTTTTTATGTCTATAATTTCTGGACCTTGTACCCTCTCTATTCTTTTACATTTCTAAAAATTGAGGACCCCTAAAATATTTTACTTGTCTGAATTTCATCTATATAAACTTATTATATTAAAATTAAAACTGGGAAGTTTTTAAAGCATTTATAAATTCATTTAAAATAACAATAACCCCATTGCATGTTAATTAAATATTTTAATGAAATTAATGTTTTCCTAAACAAAGAAGTAATTAGTTAGAGAAGTGACATTTTTTCTTTCTTTTGCATTCCAAATTAGTAGAAGCCAGTTTGATTCTCATATCTGCCTTGGTGCAATCTGTTGCAATAACATGTTATCATGTCACAGCTGGAAAACAACTCTGTTTACTTATGAGAGAATGAGAAAGAAAAGGCAAATAATGTCTCAATATGATTATGAAAATATTTTTGATATCATGAAAAGATGCTAGAGCCCCAAACCACATTTTGAGTACTGATATTTTAGATGCTAAGCCTAGAGAGATTTCTGCTTGAAGCATGGAGAGGCACATTGCACTTGAAGTTCCTGCTGCCTAAAGTTTTAATTTATCAGGAGTTACGATGATAGTGTCAGCAATGGTGTCAACATGGTGGCTTGGATGGAAAAATATAGTGGGATCTATTCCTGATAGTCCAAACTAACATTTCCTACTGCCCTTGCCTCCCAGCTGATCTGCTTATATAACTCTTGTCTCCTGCCAATCTATTTTTCACATACCTGACGAAATCTGATCATAGTTCTCTCTCTGCTTAAAAATCCTCCAGTAGATAAAAGTCTTAGCAAAGGCTCACAAAGCTGGTAATAATTAACCCCTACTTTCCTCTCTAGCCTGAACATGCTTTCTTGCGTCCAGTAATATTATTGCTGTATTTTAATTCCTTTAGTGTGGGTCTTACCACGGGGCTTTTGCAAATTCTCTTCCTTTACCCCTGAAAGCTCTCCCTTGCCCTCTTAGGCTCAACACTTACTTCTCTTTAACTCTCCCCTTACTTGTGATGCCCAGGGGATGTTTTCCTGAGTGGCTCCCTCTCTAGATGATATCAAATTCCTTAACCATATTTTCCTTTGTATAGTATTTATGATATTTATGTTTTAAAAATTCACTTCCCTGATTCATTCATCAATGATTCATTGACTAGAATATTTGCTTTCTGAAGGTAGGAACTCTGTTATTTTCTTTTTTTTTTTTTTGTTATTATATTCTTAGTACCCAGCAGCAATGCCTACAAAAAAATAAATACTTGGTAAATATCGAATTAATAAATAAATCCAAGTATGGTACATCATCAGAGATAGGGGATTTGCAGTTGGCAGACTTGAGTTCAGGTCCTTTCTTTACCACTAATTAGCTAAGTTACCTTGGATACCACCCTCTTCTTTTCCAAGCCTGTTTTTCATGCATAAAGAGGAGACATCAATAATTAATTAACTTATATAACAAATAACAATTGAATATCTCCATATTTCTAATACTGTTTTAGGAGGTGGGTGTACACAGTGGTTATGGCACCAGCCACATACATACACCAAGGCTGGTGGGTTCGAAACCAGCCTGGACCTGCTAAACAACAATGACAACTGCAACAAAAAATAGCCAGGCATTGTGATGGGTGCCTGTAGTCCCAGCTACTTGAGAGACTGAGGCAAGAGAATTGCTTGAACCCAAGAGCTTGAAGTTGCTGTGAGCTGGAACGCCATGGCATTCTACCGAGGGCGATATAGTGAAACTCTGCCTCAAAAAAAAAAGGAAAAAAGTCAGAAAAATCCATCCCCTCTTTGAACCTATTTGGATTCAGATAAAATTCAAGTAAATAGATAAATACAATAGTTACAAATTGTGATAAATGTGCTAGCTATGAAGTACCACACAAGAGGCCAAGATAGAATAGTAAAGAATAACATCTCTGGGTAATAGGCCTTTAAGCTGAGACTCAAAAATTGAGAATAATTTTATTGGAACAAGAATTCTGGCCAGAAGAAATCAACAAATCCATTGAGTGTGGCAAAAACTTTTAAGGCTCTAAAAGAAAACTGCAATATAGTGATTATGAGAATGTGGCACAAAGTGAGTTTGGAGAGAGTTAGAGACATAATTGTGCAGAACCTGTGGGCTTACCTGCTGAGGATATCATGAGAGTTAACTAAGAAAAGGTACATGAAGACATTTCAGGAGGGGAGTTGGTGCATGAACATGCCCCATGAATGAATGTTATTAGAGTCACAATGATCTCTTCCCCCACAGTTCCAAGACAGCAAAGGGACAACCCAGTAGAATTCACATAATCTTCTGAAGAAGTGATTTGGCCACTATTCAGAAAAAAAACTGGGTTTGCTGAAATATGTAGAGAAATGAATTTTGCCCAAGGAACCTGTGATCTTTCTAGTCAAAGGTATCCATGAACAAAAACGATTGTGGGAGAGGGATTCCGACGCTCGAGTTGGCATCTCACAAACCTCACCTCTTGCCCCACACACCCGCCCATACGCATAACATTCACAAACTCACACAGGCTGAGATTTTATTTATTTTTCTGCTGCTGTTGTTGTTGTTCATTTGTTTTGTTTTATATTGTAATCAGGAAGAAAATCTTCTGTCCTATACCCAGTCCCCACGGTCTGGGCTGCAGGTGCCTTCTTTTACCCGGTGTCCTGTTTTAAAAACGGACACATTAAATATGCATTTACTGTTGAGTTTCTTAGATTGCTTAAGGACTTTTTCTTTACAGAATAAATCATTTTCAACAGCATATTCAATATGAGATGAGGGTATCTGTCTTACTCATTAGAGTAATACATTTTTTTTTAAGTCTAGAATTATCTTGAGGGTATTCTCAGCTATATTCTTCTGTTAGGGGTGTTCTATCAAGCTCATGATTTTTTTTTCTCTTGAGATGTGATGTTTGCACCCATGATAGTCTGCCTAGTTGCTGTGACAATGATTGTGTGACAGGTAGACATCCATTGCATTATAATTGCCTTCACCTCTGGCTCCCTCTTTTCCCTTCTTTCCAGTCATGGATAATAAATGTTAAGATAGACAAAGTTATTGTAGCAAATAATCCAGACAAGAATATTTTGCCATAGTAATAACCCCCAAATATAAATATTTTCAGTTTTAACTCAACAGCTTCCTTATCAGGTATATATCCATCACAGGATGGCTGTCCTCTGTTTCCTGTTATCTCCACCCTGTAATTCCAATTGTCTAGGCAGCCTTCATCTTGAACATTGCTGTACTTGCAGCAGAAGGAAAAAGAGCGTGGGGATCATGACTTGCTTCTTAAAGATGCTGCTACTGACAGTTGTCCCTTTCACTCACATTAATTGACCAAAACAAATTATATAGGCAGGGCCAAAATTGATGGAGCAGGGAAGTATAATCCTCTTACAAAGAGGGGTAGTAAGTATCAGTTAGCAATAAAAGCGTATAGGACAGGCAGGCTTCAACAAAGAACAGAAGATATTTTCTGAAGAGAGAAGTTGCAAAAAGACATGGTCTTTGGGATCAGTGACACCTAGATTATATTCCAGACGAATGTTCTATTTTTTAGCCCTCTGGTTTCCTCATCGAGAAATACAGTGATAATAACAGATTCTGAACTGACCATGGCAAAGAACAGAGATCATGTATGTCAAGGCCAACCTCTAATCTATAGAAGTGTGCAACATATTTTAGGTTTCGTCTCTAATTGCTTGATCTATTTCCCCTATTCCAATTCTCTATAAAATCCATTGCAACCTGACGTTTTCCCACCATTATTCCTATTTGTTTAAGGATATAAAGACTGCTCAACAGCCCAAAGGGTACTCCTTAGTCCTTCATCTTCTTGACTCACCATTCAACACACTGACCAGGTGTGCTGAATTTTTTCCTCACCCTCCAAAGCTCTGCCATCTAATGTTCTGCTTTCTACATCACCAACGTCTCTTCTTCCGGCTCTTCTTTCTCCTTCCCATGCACTTAGGGCTGATTTCACCTAAGGTTCAACCTGAACACTCTTCTCTCTGTACCTCTCCCTTTTGTGACATGTACTTTTAGTAAGAGGTAGTCCTTGGACTTGATCTGACCTCTAATATTAATGCTTACAATCATATGGTTTAAGTTACACTCTACCTATCTCAAAGAACTTTTGGAAATGGAATATTAAATGAGAAAAATATACATGTACTTAGAACATATCAAGCATATGATACATTTCAGTTCCTTATTCTGTCCATATCTGCCTTGAAAATCTGTGAATACCATCAGTTAATGTGAAAGGTACTCAAAATCCTAGCTACTGTCTTTCACTCCAGTATTCCAGAAGGAATGTTTTTCTTTTAACCCAATGAAATGAACTACCTCTTCAATGCTTTACTAATACCTACTCCTGTGAATGTTTTTTAAGTAAGTGATATTAATGTTTGATGAAAATCCCACTCTCTTGAGGTTACCTATTATTTTGAAGCATTTATAGCTGGGATAATATGTAGCACAAAGGCTATATCACTAACTATATATTTATCTCAGATTTTAATATAGCAAAATTGTCACATATTATGAGCAGTTAAGAGTTTGGAATTTAGTGCTGAACTATCTTGGTTTTATTATTGGGTTACTACTTCCTAGTTTTGTAACACTGAATAAGTCAGTTAACTCCTCTTTATATAATTTTTCTCATCCATAAAATGGGAATAATGGTAGTAATCCCATTGGCATATTGGGATGATGCAGTTTGTTAATAGAAACAAAGTGCTTAAAGGAGCAATCGACATGGTTAAACATTCAATTAGTATTAGCTATCATCATTATTATCATCAATCAATAGGAATTGTATTGCTGGAAGGAGAGCTTTTGCATTGCTTATCAAAACATACCATGTTGCTGCTCAATTAGGAGTTATCCTCATCCCTCAACAAGACTGCTGTGCGTGCTACTGAACCTCTTTGTCAATTTTTTTTCCTGACACTCCAGGATGGCAGTGTATTCCCTCCTAGCCTCCTAAAAATATCAAGGATTCGTGAGATAACATCCGTAAAGCACTTTGAGCTCCCTGGAAGCAAGATGTTTGATAAATAAAAGGTTATTACTATTGCCAGTGATATCTTATATTACTCTAGCCCTTCTCAGCCTGGAGGGATCCTGAAGTGGTTTGCAAAACTTGAAGCACAAATAACCATTCAACAATAGCTGAGATGGAACAGACACTGCTCAGACAGCCATTGATTCTCAGGGCCTCTAGTGATCTAAAACTACTGGTTCCATCAAGGGCATGAACAGCACTTGAAAATTGTTTGAAAGGAAGATTTGAGATATAAAGTACTTAGGTGTCAGTTCATTTTATAGATCGGGGGAACACATTAGTTCAGACACTCAAAATTATGTGCAAAACACAAATCAATGAATAAAACAGTCGGGCTGTTTCTAAACCAGACAGAGAGGGGACATGGTTTAAGATGAAATTCCCTTGTGGTTTCCTGGCCCATATTCTTACAATCCTATATTGAATACAAGCTGTGATTTGAGACAGTCCAACTTTTTTAAAGGATTCTATACATTTACCTGGTCTTTCAAAATGAATTCTGTCACAACACATTGTTATTTTGTAAATTAATCCACGGTACACTAACCTTGAACCCCAGCTTACCCACCTGGACTGCCCACTTGATTCTGGCTTTAACTACTACCATGCCCGCTTATTCTGCAATGCCCAATGCAATGACTCCCACCTATGCTATCCTATTAACCAAACACTTTCCCTCTCATTCTAGCCAGATGACATGACTCTGAAACACAGTCATCCCTTGTGTGAATCTTGTCTTGCCCATTGACACTCAATGACTGTAAGTCAACCTTCAGACCAACTGCTGAGTTACAGGCTTATACTGCCTCTGTCTCCTGTGACGTGTAGGTAAGTCTTCGCCTATGAACCACCATACATGAATATCCCTGCACAAAGGCCTTAAAGCAGTCTGTAAATATCAAGTGGGAGTAAGCCAAATGTTTGCAGCCAAATGTGCCCTATCTTGCATAATCAAAAGAATCACTTTAAGATAAAGAGTAAACTTTTAACTTTATGTCCTAATCCTATTTGCCTCATTAAACCTACGTTATTATACCTACCACAAAGAATGTTTGTAAATAACCAAAAATATTATAAGAAAAGCATAATAAACTAGTGCTATCTCTACCAATTTAAAAATAGCGTATTAGAGTGATTTTAAAGTTTGGAAATAAAATACAATAAAACAGCAAGAAATAGTGTCAAGGTATATTACATTTGGATGAAACTTAATAGTTGAGGGAAAATTATTCAGGTATTTGTGTGATACATTACACCAAAGATTTGTCCATAGGGATGTAAGACTTAAAAGAAAAAGATAAAACCTTAAAAATACTAGGATAAAATACTGAATAATTATTTTATGATCTTAGAGTAGATATGGCCAATCTAAGCATGACATTAAGTCTAAAAGCTACATAGAAAACAATTCTTAAAATATAATAAAACCAGAACTATTAAAAATGTGAGAATAAAATGGAAAAACATGAAAACTTTGCAATGTATATGAAAGATAAAAGTTTAGTATCATTAGAGATAAAGAATTCCTACAATACAAGAAAAGCTATAAAATCCAAAAAGAAATAGACAAAAAGTAAACTAGATTTATATACGATGAAATACAACAGAAACATAAGACCCTTACCCTTTTGAAAATAAATTCTATGTAAACTAAAACAACAATGAGGTATAATTCTTGAAGGAGGAAAAGGCATTAATATAAATATTTGGTAGTTGGTAAGGATACAAATTGGTGCAAATATTTTTCAAGATAATTTCCCAATATCAAAGTTTAAATTTGTATATTATTTGCAATAGTGACTTCAATTCTATAATCTATTTTAAAGATATACTTACACAAATATATAAGAATTTAGAAAATTTACTTATTAATGTTTATAATAGAGGACATCTTTTTTAATGCTCATCATTACCTGTTAGAAATGATGCATGAATGTATGTAAGGGAATCATATGAAAATGTGAAATAAGCAAGTTGAAAAGTGGCCTTTTAGTATAATCCCATTATTGAAAAAAATACACACACATATTTGTGTATATGTCTATTTCTGTGTATGTGTGGGATATGTGTAAATAAAATATAAAAATATAAATCGAAAAGGGATCTTGGATAGCATTTTGGCACTTTCTGCTTCTGAGAGCTAATTTTATTCCTAATTTTTATTAGAAGCTTGTATATTTTTCTAAAAGCCATAAAAGATGCAAAATAAAGTTAAAGCGAATGAATTTGACCAAGTGGTAGAGGATTATAACTTAATATTTCAATATGATAATATTTCTAACATGATAAAATTTGAAATAATAGTATTTTACAAATCCAAAATAATTAGATACTTTTAAAATCTCTATGGAAATACATTATTAGTAGTTAACTATGAATGGGGGTTATGGGGAAGTTTTATCATTTTTTAAAGAAAATATTGTTAATATTTATTTTAAATATTGTCCCAGAGACCAATGGCAGCACTGTGTTGGCCACAATGACTGAGGAGATTTGAGGGACCCACGGGCACCCCCTGACCTCTCCAGGCTCTTATCCTCTTTTCAAAATCACTGTCTTGGTCCAACTTCATGGTGAATTGGAAACAGTTCCTTGACTTGTCCTGAATGCAAGTACTATAAAAATATTAAAGGAACTTGCAACTGAAGAGGAGGCGTAATAAAACTAACCAATCTCCTAGCACGTTTGAAATTCCCAATTCTACATTGGGAATATTGCCTGATATAAGTAAATATAATTTATTTTGACTTTTATTCAGTCTCTAAAACTTAGGTGAGCTATCTCTACTCTGGAAAGCTTCCCTACTTTTCCTCTAACGCACCCATCCACTTCATCGGAAGCCAGGTTAGAAGTCCCTCTCATGCACTGTTTGAACTCTGTACAGACCTGTCCTATACACTGATGCATTTTGTTGGGCAAGTTTTCATTCCTCGGGCACATTTTCACTGAGCAATGCTATAAGAAACAAAGGAAAATAGATAGGAGGCCCTGTCCTCTGGAACTTACAGTCCAGTGGAGGAGGTCAGTATTAACTAAATGCATTTATAAACAGCAATAAATGTTATGGGGGAAAGATACACAGTGCAACTAACAGAACAAAGGAACTAAGTAGCGTATACCATAATGTAATTATCCCTTTCACTAAATTGCAAGCTCCTGGGAGACAGAAATGTATCTTTTGACCTTGCTTTTTAGCACCATGCTACCCTTGATCCATAATAAATGCTCAGTTTCTGACTGTTTCACTGAATTAAACTGATTTTTTTTCCTGTATATTCCTTGTTGGCCCCAAAATATGAAAGGTGATTGAAGCATAAGGCAATCACTATTTCAACTAGTACCCTAATTATCCATTTATAGTAAGGACCACTGAAGCCTCAAATTGAGCACCTCTTCCTCATTCACATTGATTAATCTTCCAATTTTAAGTTGTCATCAGCTACTATATTCAAAGTGGACAGTGTGAAGAAGGAAGAGGAGAAACAACAGGAGAAAGGAAAGTTATCTTGGTGGTAGAATAACAAAAGTCATTAGTTTAGAATCCAAACCACCATGTGGTCTATGGTTACTTAAATAAATGGCATCATTTAAAATAGTATATATTACTTGCAAACTGTCATGAACATGATACTGCAAACTGCAGAATTTCTAATCTTTAAAAATGTCTCAGCTGGGTAGGGCGGCCGCTGTCTGTATTCCTAGCATATTGGGAGGCTGAGGCTGGTGGATTGCTTCACCGCAGGAGTTCAAAGCCACCTTGAGCAAGAATGAGACCCAGTGTCTACTAAAAAAACAAAATATAGAAAAACTAACTGGGCATTGTGGTGGGTGCCTATAGTCCCAGCTATTTGTGAGGCTGAGACAAGATTACTTAAATCTGAGTTTGAGTTCGCCGTGAGCTATGACGACACCAGCACACTCTATCCAGGCAAGAGAGTGAAACTTTGCCTCCAAAATAAATACATAAATAAATAAATAAATACATAAATACATAAATAAATAAACAAATGCCTCATCTTATGATAAAACTACTCTATGAGTGCTAAGCATAGAGAACATGCACAAATTACCTTCCTGGGGGGACTGGGACAAACGTGAGTCCTCAGAAATGGATTCATGAGTCTCTCTAAGAAAGATTTTTGCTTATGTTCATTGGCACATTCATGTTCTATGTTTTGGGGATGTGGGGATTTTTTCAGGGAATGGATAATTTTAACTCTTTGATAACACAGAGAGATTTACAAAAAATACTATCCAGCACACAATTGAAAAGCATCAGGAGATTCTTTTCTAAGTCTTTTCTAAGACTAAGATTCCACATGGAATATTGCAGTGATAGATATATTAGGTGAGAAGAAAAATTCCAAATGGAATTTGGCCTCTTTTCCTCTTCCTCAACTATTTGTAATGTATGTATTGTGAGCCAAAGCATCCTGTTTAATTCTCTTATGTGTCCGGAGACACTTAGCGCCACAGTGGTACATGGAATTGAGTACCAGTCCATCTAGGCCCAGCTCTTTCAAGCAGAACCAGAACAAGATGCATGATGGTAGACAGCATTACTGGGAGAATCTGAGATTGAGAAGTCTGAGGCTCTAAGCACAAATCGTGACTGCTCGTCTCACTATATCTGTGTCTTTGAGTGAGTTGCTTAACTTCTCAAATGGTATTTTCTCATTTCCAACATAGGAGGAATAACACCTACTTTCTATCTGAGAATTAAATAATTTAATATTAGGAAAGTGCCCAGTAGGGTGATTGACGCAAAGGAGACCACCCAAAATATTACCAGTATTTTGGTAACAATATTTATTCATTTGTCCTACAATACCCAAGACTTCCTTCCAACAAGAAAGAATTATCTGGCCCTAAATGTCAACTGCACAGAGGTTGAAGTATGCTGTTTTATTAACCAGTTTCTGAAATCCAGTAACTCCTGGTGTCAGACAGAAATTCAGAGGAAAATAAAGAGCACATTCTGATAGCACATAAAGACATTCAGATGCAATGTAAAAAAGTAAAACATTGATATAATCAAATATGTTATAGCCATAGGATTGAACATGCTATACATTTCAGTTCTTATGATGCTTTTGGCATGATATATCATTTAACGCATTCAATGATGCCATATATAAAGGAATACTGTCTTTGTGACAAATGGAAAAACTGAATTCAAAGAAGTATACCTCACCCCAGGTTCTGAAGAAATTAAGAGATGTGGCAGAATTTGAATCCATATCTTCTTGACAGTAAATGCATAATTGTCCTCTGCTTCATGCTGCCAATAAAATACCATAGGGTCTTTACCGTAATTGATGCTTAGATAATCGACCTAAGGAAAAGGCTTTCCACCATAGTGTTCCAGAATCTCTGAAAACCAGCTTGACTCCCTTCATCACTTCTCAAATCTCCTGAAGTCCTCTATGCTTCTTCAACTGCCTAAAACCTCCTTTCTTTAATTCTCATATTTACTAATCAAATCATGGCCCTCTTTTGCCAAAGTATCTCCATGTCCCTTTCCATATGAGCCACATTTAAAGTGACTATGTTCTTCCCTCTTCAAGGTTCCAGTATCTCTCCTTGTGATCTTTCAAATCTAAAACTTAACTGGGTTAAATTGTCTTTATACTCCTCCACTTCCTTGGTACTTGCAAGTCCCTCTAATTCTCTCTAGCTCTGTTCTTTCTCTAATTTCTCCTACCCACTAACTGGAGTCAATACAGAAGCCTTAATTTATTTGGGGCATCCAAATAACACAATCATAGAAGTGGGCATTTACAGCATATAATCATTTTTAGCTATCCTGTTACAACAGTAAAGTTAATAAAATTGACACCTAATTAAAACTAGCAAGCAGAGTTTTATTAAAAGCAAAACAATAAAGAAAGCAGTGCAGATTGCATTACCCATGCTCTGCAGTCTCCTGTAGGAACGGCTCGTCACCAGTGCTGTTGTTCAATGTCTCCACATGATGATACTGACTACATGCTGAAACCATGGATGGTTTTCAGGTAGGCTCCAAGGGACAGGAAAGATGCCTGCACTGAATGGTTAAAACTGATAACATGTTTATAATGTGCTAAGGAAAGAGTACTTAGGATTAAACAGAAGAAGTTAGGTCTGTTTTCAGTATTAAGAAATAATGAAGAAACCTCTATAAAAGAGGCAGCCTTGGAGGATGGGGGGAGAGAAATGTAAGAATCAAGCAGACTGTGTGTGGCAAACTTTAAGAAGGAGCTGGGAGGATCAGGACATCTGCTGTAATCGCTCAGGCCTGTGTCTCATAGTCTAAGTGTCAAATAGATGTCTAGACTTGTATTAAAAGCATAACAATGCCAGAGCTAACAAATGGAGAACCACCCTCACGTCAGGAGGGAACCTGAAGAGCTCCACCTCTGCCCTCCACAGCTAGGAAGGCGCACCGCTAAAACCATTGCAAAAGAAAGAAAAAATAAACTAACAAAAACTGTGATATCCTGGCTTTTCAACAAGACATGGCTTATGCATAAGAAGAGCAGGAAGGAAAACATGGGCCCAGATTGAACACTCTACTTCAAAGGTCCATGTTCTGGTTCGAGGTACAACAAAATGCCAAGTTCCCCAGAACTGGTGATGAAAAGAGTTACACAAGCTTCAGAGAGCTGTCCCACACCTTGCCTTGTTTGATCCTTACCAAAAGCCAGTGAGATCAGAGGTTCAAATGATCATGTTTGCAATTCAGGGAATGTAGAAACTGAGGTTCTGAGATGTGTAATGACCACGAGCTTAATGCTAACAGCATGGGTAGAACTATAACTCCTAGACCTTCTAGCTGTCGAGGGCACAGGCTGACGATCCATGGTACCTGCGTTCAAATCCAAGCACATGCACTTACTAGGTATAAGACCTCAAGAAAATTTAGTGTGTGTCAGCTTATTAATTTGTAAAAAGGGCTTTACACTAAACAGTATCAACCTCACAGGATTGTGGTGGTGAGGATTTAAATAGTTATGCCATGGATATGGAGAACCAGTTGCAGTACTGTTTTATATAAGTTAATTGAGCATCAGTGAGTTTTGGTGTCCTCCAAAGTGTCCTGGACCAATCCTCACAGAGACTGAGGGAATAGCTCTACATCGAAATGCCTGAAAGTGTTTCTAAGGTATTCCTTATGAGCTCTCAAGAAGGCTTAAGTTCTTTTTTGCTTTTTTAAAATTGTTTTATTTTGCTTTACTAAGGTAAATTAATTTGGCATGCTCACATAACCCTCCGTAGACAAGAAGAAAGTAAATTATCTTATCCACATTTTATAAATGATATAAATAAGAATGCCCGGTACTCTTTTTGCATTAACCAACCTCCAAATGATAACAAGAAACCCTTTTACTATGGTTAGGATCAGGATTTTGGACAGAGTGCAGAAAGGACATCCAGTATGGCCTCCACCTAGAGCTTCAGTCAGGAAGCTGCAAAGGTGAGTGACTCAAGGTGGGAAGGTGGGATCATCTGGAAACACCCTAAACAGCGTGTCTGATGGATACTGGTGGCTGCCAGCTGGGACTCCTACACACGTCCCCGCTCTGTGGCCTGGCTTTCCCTGCAACAGGACAGCCTCAGAGGAGTGGGGCTTTCTCACATGGCAGGTCAGAGTTTCAGAGATCTAGGAGAAGTTGCGTCACCCCCTAGGACCTTCCCTTGAAAGTCTACCAGCATTATTCTGCCACACTGTGTCTCTCGCAGCAGTGACATTCCAGAAGAGGGAAATCAGGCACCACCTCTTGATGGAGGAGTATCATGTTTTTAGAAAAGTGTTGGAAATGGCAAATATTATTGCAACTACCTACGGAAAATACAATATCCTATGTGGAGAAAGATAGAATTTGCCAAAAATATCCCTCCCCTCAAAGAAAACCCTAAGTGAATAAACCAGACTAAAAACGCACAGCTTTAGATCTTTAAAGTTCTGTTCCTTCCTTGATCTCCCAGACCCTCTTCTCCTTTGTAAAAAATGCCAATTAATCTTGCACCCCTCCTTCTCCTTTATAAAGAATGTCAATTAATCTTGCACCTTCAACAAGCAGGTACATCTGAAGATTTGGCCCTGCAGGGAGGCCACTGAGAGCAGGCAGATTGCCCTGGGAAAGCATCCAAATAAGTTCTACAAACTTGTAATGGGAATTTACTTTATATTAGTCTTTTTTTTTCTTCTCTCCCCATGGGTCCCTCTTTTCCTCTTTTAATCAACCCTCAGGAAGGAAAAATACTAATCAAAATCGGCCAGATTCCAGGGTATTAAACTGGCTGTCTCCTTTTATAAGTGGTCAAAGAACTACGTATGCTGCTCCAGGCCAGTCCTTCAACCCATGTGGCTGCCCTCACTTTTGCTGTCTTCTGTCTGGACCTTCCTTTCTGACCACTTCTCACAAGCTCCCCTTCTATCAAACTGGTCAACGCCACCATTATCTCTCTTAACTCACCTCCCTACGTTTGTTTGCATATCCCACTGGCTATTCTCAACACACCAGCCAAGGTAATCCCTCTGAAACCTAGAACAAATGATGGGGCTTCGCTCCCCTGATTCCCATGTCACTTGGAGTAAAAGCCAAAGTCCTTATGATGTCTGTCATAATCTAGATGTCTCTGAATCATCTTCTGTAAATTTTCCCCTAGCTCACTCTGCTAGATCCACATTGGCTCCCTAACAAATAGATCAGGCGACAGCCCTCATCACAGTCTTTGCATTTGTCTGTCTCTGCCTTATTCCTGCTCCCTATCTATTCACAACACTTCCTTGTGGTCCAGCACTTCCTGTGGTCTTTGCTCATAAAGTGGCCTCTCTCTACAGTTTTCATCTCCATTTCCTGTTTACCCCATCACATTTACCAACATTCTACATACTTTGTATTTAAATCATCTACTGATTTATTGTGTCTTCTGCCACCCTGATGTACACACTAGAATATGAGGTTTTGAGGGCAAGATTTATTTTGTCTGTTTTATCCACTGCCACATCTCCAGAAACTCAAGCAGCGTTATGATGTACTTGACACACTCGAGTAACAGGTGCTCAGTGAGTACTCGTGAAAGAAATTAATGCATAGCTGGGACTGGGAATACTAGAGGTGTGCTTGAACACAAGTTCAGTGGTAGGTAATTGAAGACAGAGAGGAATTATTTGATCAACAGCTACTTAGGACAAGTTAGCCAAGGAAAATGAGATTTTTTTCCCAAGACTCAACCCACTTGGTTGCAATACTGGTTGCTGAGGCCCAAGTACATCTTTAAAATTGTCTATTGTTTCTCAGCGGACATTGGTTTAAAAGGTATGTGTAGTATTCCTGGAAAACTCTGAGATGTACAGGCATAGATTTGGTGTAAGCAGGGTCTAGGAATTCCTTCTTTTCCTAGGGTCAATGCTATCTAATAATTCTCGTGTCCTATTCATATGCAGAATAATGACCCCAAAGTTGTCCACATCTTAATCCCTGAAACCTATGAATATGTTTGGATACATAAAAAGAAAAAATTAAGGTTGCAGATGTAATTAGAACTGTTGAAGAATTTGAGATGAGAGAGAGACATTATTCTATATTATCCAGGTGATATCAATAACAAGAGTAATAACATGCAATGTAAAGAGGATGTTGGTTAGTGTTAAATATCTTGGAACTATCGGGGCAGACAAAACAGGGCAGCGAATTTTTGCTCTTACCCCAGTTTTTTGAATACCAAAGAAACAATAAATCAAGAGTCGTATTCTGAAATACATTGTTGGAAGAACAAAACATAATGTGAAATAAAACGAGTTCATATAAATGGGGAAGGGAAGGAGGAGAGTTGTCAAGAGTCAGAAAGTAGATGGGATGATAGAAGCAGAGGTCAGGGTGGTGTAAGTTCTGGCTCTGAAGAAAGAGGGAAGCCAGGAGCCCAAACTCTGTAGCCAGAAAAGACAGGAAAATGGATTTTCCACTACAGTCCTCAGCAGAAAGATAACCATGTCTTCTTGATTGTAGCCTAGTAAGATTTATTTAGGATTTCTGAACACCAGAATTTCCAGATAACAAATTTGTGTACTTTGAAGCCACCAAATTGATAGTGATTTGTAAGGATGGAAGTTAGAGACTAATCTATCCACCATAACTTCTAAAAAATACCATCACTATTAAAATACACAAGAAAATGCAGACTGAAAGTGTGCGATCCTGCCACAGCACGTAGAAGAGCAGAGGGTAAGCTCTCTCGGACGGCGTCCCTTCTTTCATCAAGTACATAGGAGCAAATGTTATCACCAGTCACGCAGTTCTGGTGCGAAACTTAATTTCCATTAGTCCAATTGCCATCCAAATAACAACTCTAGTGAAAGCTGTTTTGTTTTCTTTACAGATATATTCTGAAGGCATGGCTAGAGTAATCAGTAAAAAAATAAGTATTCCCTCCCTTTTAGCAACTAACAAAACATGATTTCTATTTTCACACCAAAATAAAAAGAAGAAATTAGATTAAAATGCATTTATTTTCCTTGAATAATGATGGGTTGAATTTTTTAATTTAGCCCAATTCAAGTAAATTCCTACCTATTGCTTCTAATTATACTACTTTCCTCCTTTTTCTTAAGTGAAGAGATCCAGTAAGAAAAAGAACTACAAGTTGATTTTTTTAAAGGAATCTGTTTTCTCAATTCAAAATGTGAAAGGCTTTCAGCAGCAGGTCTGTAGATTTTTGAAAATCCTAATTAGACTGAATTAAATGACTAAAATGCTACTAATTACTTTTTAATTTCAAGAGAGATGTTTACAAAGCACAGTATAATGCGTAATACAGCACTTCAAATGATTACTAATGTTGCTATTTTGTTTGACTTAATCTCAATTAGTATAAATCACATTGTCATCATTGTTAATTGCCATTTCTTTTCAAGTAAAATGGTAATTTCTTTTTACAGTCTTACAATTGCTGTTTGTTTTCTTCAAAATATTCCATTTTAAAGGCCTAATAAAGAGAACATTTGTAGATCCTGTGTTTTCTACAGTTTGAAGCAAATGCATTTCTTGTTACCTTATTTGAAGGGCAGTGGTAATTTCTACTTACTTTTTAAGAAAATGAGAACTTAACTTTTAGCTATATCATTATGCTAAATATTAATTCATGGGTAGCTATGGTTCCATGGAAGAATCTCTTTTTATTCAAATGCCAAGTAGAACTTTCATTAATATGATCTAAGAGGCATTGTTTATATTTCACCCCTCTGAAGAAATTCAACACTAGAAAAAGGTAGAAACAAGCCAGGGATGGTGTCATGCACTTGCTGATCCAGCTAGATGGTATGCACCTGTTGTCCCAGCTATACAGGAGGCTGAGGCAGGAGGATCATTGGAATCCAGGAGTTAGAGGCTGCAGTGATCTATGATCATAGCATTGCACTCTAGCCTAGGTGATAGAGTGAGATTCAATCTCAAAATAACTAATGATATTTTATTATTATTATTATTATTATTATGAGAGAGTTTGGGATTGCTCTTTTTTCCCCACCAAATTTTTTCCATTGAGCTGGTATTACAAAAGACTGGTAGAAGCTACAAGATTTCTCATGGCTTAATCTAAGATTTTTCAGAATGTCCCTTTCTCCACATTTCATTGGTCAAGCAATTTTTAAGGCCAGTGTAGATGCAGAGAGAAGAATTAAACTCTCTCTCAATAGGAGAAGTAGCTTAGAACATATACCCCTTTTTAACTTACCATTATGCATATAGCTTTAGTGCAAGTTGACAAAATTATTTATAATGACAATAGGTATTCATAAGAAATATTGAAAACATCCTTTCTTAATGTAGTTATCTGGTATTTTTGAATTTTTATTTTCATGTTTAAAATGTAGTATGATTTACCTAATAAAATTATCCTTTGGATCTGGTAAATTATGTTTAGCAGTTGTACAATTCTGTTGATTTTGGACTCTTCAATATCCATTTCTTCTTATTCTGTTGACAGCAAACTGATTTTTCTGTAAGAATTTACACCTTCTCCCTTTGGATGCAGTATTCTGGGACTGTCAGCCAAAGACTCCTTTGCTTTCTTTGGCCAATAAGTACATAGTTGGTCCAGGATGATAAAATGCTTTCACCTTATGATTTAAATCAGAAGAAGAGTGACACAAAGATGAACATGATTTGGTATTCATACTTCCTGATGCTGGTACCCTGCAAATTCTAACACTTTAATCTTTTTCATATGCATGACATGTATATTCTAAACTTTTCCCAAGAATGGTCATTTAGAGCCTTGATTCTGTGAGTGAATTTTAGTCCTCCAATATTCACAGTTGTTACTTAAAATAGCCTCAGTTTCCTTTTCCTCAAAACAGAAGACAAAACTAAAAATCCTTCATGGAAGTGTACCATATACCCATACATGGTACCTATTAGGTGGGGACTTACCAAGCCTTCTTCCCCCTCCATGCTTCTTGAATTTAATGAGTTTTTCTCTCATATTGATCTAGAGTTACTAAGCTACTAGTTTCAACTTAGTATTGAATACATGGGAAGCTTTATTTTCCATTCTTGAGATACTTTACTTAGGAGAATGTTTTCCAAACCCAACCAGGTAAATATAAAAGATGCAAACTCTCCATCTTTTTTATGGCTGAATAGTATCCTGTGGTATACATCTACCACGGTTTATGAATCCACTCACGGGTTGATGAGCACTTAGTTTATTTCCACATCTTTGCGACTGTGAATTGAGCAGTTATAAACATTCTAGTGCAAATATTCTTATAATAAAATAATATTTTTTTCTTCTTCCAGGTAAATAGTAATGAGGTCGCAGGATCAAATGGGAGGTCTACTTTTAGCTCTTTGAGGATTCTCCATACTTTTTTCCATAAAGGCTGGACATGACCACATCTCAGACTTCACCTTATAAACACAAGCAATGAATTGAATTGTTTGTACCCTCATATCAATCTGAAATTTAAAAAATAATTAAAAATATAAAACTTAAAAGAAAAAAACTTTAATGGATATGGAAATCAGTATAATGAGTGGGGTCCCTCACAAACATTAGAATGTAAACTCAGTAAGAACAAGGATACAATGATCAGGAATATTTAGGTATTAATATTATAACATGTATACTGTGGAATATTATGCAGCCTTAAAGAAAGATGGAAACTTTACCTCTTTCATGTTTACATGGATGGAGCTAGAACCTATTCTTCTTAGCAAAGTATCTCAAGAATGGAAGAAAAAGTATCCAATGTACTCAGCCCTACTATGAAGCTAATTTATAGCTTTCATATGAAGGCTATAACCCAACTTTACCACACTAATATGGGTAAAGGGAGGGTTGGGGTGGGGGAAGGTTGGGGTGGAGCCACACCTACGGTGCATCTTAGAAGGGTACAGGTGAAACTTACTAAATGCAGGATACAAATGTCTTCAGATAGTGATTAAGAAAATGCCATGAAGGCTATGTTAAACAGTTTGATGAAAA
>CAUYRH010134775.1:0-23739 GCA_963574655.1 Perodicticus potto | reverse complement strand
TATTACTAATACCAAGACTTTCAAAATAAGAGATTAAATAAGTTTTTCAAGGTCACAAGAATAAGCAGGAGATCCTCCTCATAAAATATTCGCCCAGGCCGATTTCTTCAAGTGTTTTCCCTGCACTTTCTTCTAGTATTTTTATAGTTTCATGTCTTAAGTTTAAATCTTTAATCCAGTGAGAGTCTATCTTAGTTAATGGTGAAAGGTGTGGGTCCAGTTTCATGTGAAATTTACTAAATATAGAATACAAATGTCTTAACACAATAACTAAGAAAATGCCGTGAAGGGTATGTTAACCAGTTTGATGAAAATATTTCAAATTGTATATAAAACCAGGACATTGTACCCCAGCTATGATTTAATTAAAAAAATTAAAAAAAAAAAAAGAATATGCAATTCATGTAGAAGGCAAAGGGAAAATCAATAAAGTGGTATAAGAATAATAAAAAAAAGAATAAGCAGGAGAGTTAAAAATGCTACGTAAAAACATATCAGATGCAATAGAGGTGCTCTGCTAGTTGAAGTGGGAATACAGGAATGTAGTAACCTTGTTTCCTCGTCCCCATATTTCCATGATGACCCCTGAGTCATACTCATGGAAACTTTCAGGATACCTGGAGTAATTTAAAGATCACTAGTTTAGGCTCAGTGCCCATAGATTAGTGGTTAGGGCTCTGGCCACATGCACTGGGGCTGGTGGGGTCAAACTTGGCCAGGGTCTGCTAAACAACAATGACAACAATTACAACAACAAAAAATAGCTGGGCATTGTGGCAGGTACCTGTAGTAGCAGCTACTGGGATGCTGAGGCAAGAGAATTGCTTAAGCCCAAAAGTTTGAGGTTATTGTGAGCTGTACCAAAGATGACATAGTGAGACTCTGTCTCAAAAAACAAAACAACAACAAAAAATGATCACTAGTCTAGATAAGAAATTTACAAATTCTGGGATTAGGATATGTGATAAACTGATAAATGTGATAAAGGTTTTGTCATGATGAAGCAAAATATAAGAAATTTTTAATATTACCTGTTACTTTTCTGAGGGGAACCCTATTTATGAAGGGGTTTGACAATTAAGTTCACAAACTTATCCTGAATATCACTATGGTCACCTCTGAAGTAATCTGCTTGGGAAGCTACTGACAGCAGTGCCTAGTCTACCTTTCACAATGATTTTGGAACTCTTTTCTCTGGAATGGCCATTGGAGCTATTATCATATTACACTTGATGTCCTACATGTCATGAAAATGTCTTCCTTTCACTATTTTCTTTCTCTTTAGGGAAATATAAAAGTCATTGGGGGCAAGATAAGATGAGTACATAAGGGTGTTCCAATACAGTTATTTGTTTGCTGGCTAAAAACTCTCTCACAGACAGTGCCATGTGAGCTGGTGCTTCGCCATGTTACATGATGCCTTTGTCATGTCAAGACTTTCAGTGAAGGTATTTCTGTTTCTGTTTCAGTGTGTACTTAGTTTGTTATGCTTCTCACAGTCAGCTAATGATTTTGACATACAATTCGATGAATTGTTGCAATGTTTATGTCAGTTTTGCTCTTTATTGGCTGCCCTGACCTCTGTTCATCAGTGATGCTTTCTCTTCCCTCAGAAAAATGTTTAATTCATTTGTACACTGCTCTTTTCTTCATGGCATTATCCTCATAAACTTGGACTAACATGTTCTTGATTTCTCTTCCACTCTTGCCAAATTGAACAAGAAATTTAATGTTTGTTCATTGCTCTAATTCAAGCTCTGACATTTTCATGACAGCACACAAAAACATGCAATAGCATAATGAATGCCACTCAGCAAGACTCTGTCATACATCAACAGGAACATAGTTGTGAGACACTGATATACCAAGGTTATGAAACCTTACTGAGTTGTTTGTATAGTGCTGCCAACATAAGCACACCGTGGTAAGTTCACAAACTTAATTGTCAGACCTTCATGAGACCTCTTTTTAAGTGAAAAATACTTTATTATTTTATAAATTTCCAAAGTAAGGTAAAACACTGGTATACATGATCTCCAATGTCCTATTTCAAACTTTAAATGATTATCATTCCTTAACCCTGTGAGAAGAAAACGTCTACTCACCTTCCCAGATATCATCTCAGAGAGTAAGTAGAAATATCCAACTCATGTGAGTTATTCAGGACCCTCCTTGTCAATTCCACTTTTCCCTTTATAGCAAATCCAGCTATTCAATTTAGTACAGTTTTAGAATAGTCCATGGGTTTCTTGAGGAGAATCCAGCAGAAGTCCAGATATAAAAAGGGAAGAGAAAGCCTGTTTAATTTAACTTTGACATTTTATTCTTGAGAAATCATTCAGTAAATCTGGTAAGCTAGAGCTCCCATGATTCATTTCTTCTTATACACCATTCTTTCCAATTACAGTCTTCCAAATGCTCCCCTTCTCATCTGTCATGAAAACTCATCTAGTACAGATTCTAGGAGAACCTGTATATATTACTATTTCCAATTCACTGAAGGAAAATGAGACTCAGAGAGATTAAATTATATTTCCAAGGTTTCTAATTAAATGACTTCATTCATTTTAGAATACAGAGCAATTGTCTCAAAATCTCTAGTTCTGAACTTCTGTACAATCATGCTTCTTCTGAGAGGAGTAAGCAAGCTGGCAAGACCAGTTTTCTTAAGGTCTGTTGGGTAAACATCAGTTATCTAATGTCCATCACAAAGGAATAGGTGCACTCTTTACACCATAGAAAGAGAAGCAGATTCAGTGAAGCAAGTACTGCTTGAGAGAACTGTCTGGATCGGAGGATCAGACACTTGACTCTGGTTATAAGGGTATGAAAGCAGAAAAGAAGAGAAAGTGAGCAAGATACCGGGGAAATCCAAGGCCATAACAGGAAATCCTCAAGGTTAGGGAATAAAGCAGTTATTTCAACTGAAGCCAAAGAAGAGAATTGAACCTCAAGATTTTTAGTCCCAAAGTCACAGAAGGACTTACATAAAGGTAACTCTCCGGTGGATTGTCAGGGAATTGGGCAGGGTGGGTACTACAGTTGCTTAAGCCTCTTCTGTTTCTGGTGAAAACTGACCCCAGAGTCTAGGACCTGTTGGCATGCATAGAAGGCTTAAATGTTCAAATGTGGGGCAAGAAATGTTGCAGAATTCTAGAACCAGGGAATTCTTGACCACAAAGTTACCTGAGCTCCTCAGAAATGTCTTTATGTCTTTTAACACAATGGCACTCTTTTTTTTTTTTTTTTTTTTGTAAGCAAGACCTTTTAGGCAGCATTGAGTTTATACTTAAGAGAATAAACAACCTAAAATGTCGCTGTATAAATTTAGGTGTTCATTCCCTAAAAAATCTTTAGATATTTTCAGAGTATGTTGGGAATGGGAAAAGTGGGAGAGCCTTGTGGTTTGTTTGAGAATTTACCTAAGAACTCAGCTGGTGTAGTAAATACTTTCCATATTCTCATTGATATTGAACTCTCTGAAATCACTGCTGTCCTTTGACTTTGCTCTCTTGGAGGTTGGCACGCTTCATACGA
Organism: Perodicticus potto; assembly: GCA_963574655.1. NCBI lineage: Eukaryota > Metazoa > Chordata > Mammalia > Primates > Lorisidae > Perodicticus > Perodicticus potto. The sequence goes on along the minus strand of CAUYRH010134775.1, from coordinate 20,202 downwards.
ACATGTTTATCTAGTTATTAATATTTTCTTTGCATTATAATCAAGAAGAACACATTTTTAAATTTTTATTTTGAATTTACTATTGTAAGAAAAGACCAAATACCTTTAAATGTACTCTTCATCTCAAGACCTCATTCATATTTTGTCATTTGTGCCAATGCCTTTATAGCAAAATTATCCAGTCCAGCAAGACTTAATATTGTTAACATGGCAGTATTCCCCAAATTAATCTATAGATTCAGCGTAATTTTTATCTAAATCTCAGCTGCCATTTTTGAAAAAGCATACGAGTTGTTTCTAAAAATCTTTTGAAAATATAAGACAAATAGAACAGGCAAAATAATGTTGAGAAAGAATGTTGGAGGATTTATACTTCCTAATTTTAAAAGTTACTACAAATTTATAGTAATCAAAACAGGATTGTAGTGTCATAAATGTAACATATAGATCAATGTAATAGACTTAAGAGTTCAAAACTAAAGTTTTACATTTAGGGTGAATTGAATTTTTAAAGTTTTATTTTATTTTAAATTAACAAATAATACTTGCATATATAGGGGGTACATAAATGTATACACATTTTGAGAAAAGAAAATCTATATTAAAATTATAATAGCATATATAGATGACAAAAATTGAATACAAATCACATTGAACATCTCTTGCAATTGCAGAAGTCAAACGTGACTGAAGGATTATAAATTTAATACAGTTTCTTAAAATACATATTTGGCACCCTCTGTACTTATGGGAAATGATGTGATATTTTGATACAAGCATGCATTGTGGAGTGATCAAAACAGGCTAATTAGGAGATTAGGCTAAATCTAGACTTGAGCTTCAGAAAGATTGGCAATTATTTTCTGTAGTGAGCTTTTGTAAGTGAGAAGAAAAGAGTTAACATTATCGACACCTTAATGTTTGCTCTGGAGGTAATATAGACAGAAGAACTGAGACTGCCCAGGTCTTCAGTGAAGCTAAATGTTTTCTTAGCTTCCTTATGCAAATGTGTAAGACAAATATTAGTTAAACCTTGAGCTTGTGGGTTCATCTGCCACTTGTAGTTGTATAATTTTGTCCATAGTCTCTGAAGGCTTCCTTTATCTCAGCTGATAAGTGGATTATTAATGTCTACCTTATGATGCTGTGTAAGGATTACCAAGGCAGAGGCTATGAAAGTTATTTTGTATACTATAAAGTGTTTTATCGATGTTATATGCCAGTTAATAACAAAGGTAATAAGTGAAAGGAATTTTATTTCTAGGGATCACAGATATGATGGATGAAATTCTGGAAAGAGTATTTGGGCTCTGGATTGGTTGGGAGCCAGCAGACCTGGTTCTTGTCTTGGTTTTCCAGATAAATTATGAGTTATTTCCAAGTGTTGGAGCTTAGTATTTCTATCCTTAAATTGAGGCTGTTGACTAGCTTTCTTCCATCTCTTGAAGAACTTGAAGTAGTGGTCCATATTGTGTCCACTTGAAGTAGAGTCCATATTTTGACTCTATTCATATCTTCACCTGATCTTCATGGCAAGGATGGCCATAGTTTTTTCCACCATGCACAGTGTCAGGGTTTATCTGTGTCATGGCCATTGTATTGATCCCAATGCATCTGTTTAAAGAAAGAGAGTTTTCATGTACAAACTGCAGACTATAGTGAATAACTTATGGTTTGTGAAGCCAGATGATCAAGATAGGTATGATATGTAACAGTGTGGATTTTTGTAAATTCTTTACCCTTTCAAATCTCAGTGGATAACAGAACATTTCTCATAGTTTATTTAACAGGAATAAATGAAATAATAAACATAAAGTATATTTTGCAAGTTATAGAGTAAAATCAGCACTCACTAAATATCATCTATTGTTGTGGATTATTTGAAAGTTAGATCAAAAAATCACTAGGAGTTCTGAATAATGTAAGGTCATTTTGAGGAAATACTCAATATGAAATATCTTTATTTTTACTCCCATAAATAGAGACTGAAAACTACTTCCTACATTAATCTATTCAGTAGGGAACATATTTAAAGCTTTCCTTTATGGGTAGTAATGATTTTAAGAGATCTAAATTTTTCCTTTAATTCTTTTCAAAACTGATTTTTTGCTCATGCAGGCCATACATTGGACATAAAGACATATTTTAATTATAGCTTATTTTCTCTACATTTTAAATCAATGGTTACATACTGGTGTTGGAATCAGGGTGGCATAGTAAAAGAGGGTTGAACTTGAAATTAGAATATGTGGGGTTGAATCCTGGGTCTTCATTTACACTCTCTATCTTCATTTGCCAAAAATGAAATGAGTAAATCCTTATGAAAATGTATCATAGGGGATAAAATTCTGTTTGATAACATGATAAGAACTCAAATGGATACAGAAACTTCAAAACAAATCTATAACAGTTGACAGAAGTAATATACATAGTCAAACTAAATTTATGTTTGGTACCTCTAAGACCATCCAGCAAAAAGGAAAACAGTGTTAAAAAGATATAGAGCAAAATATTCTCTTTATAATTATTTGTGGACAAGAGATTTTATAAATTTGATTTATAAATTAAATCTATCAATATCAAAGACTATTTTTCATTTTCATCACACAATTTTCTGACATGACATAGCACTCCACTTTTTTCTCTGAAGAATGTTTCTAGACCTCATGGATAATAGACAGGGATTGCTCATGAATGACTCAGCAGAAGAATAGCAAAAGGCCAGTATGAGGAACTCAAGTAAGATGTGACCCTCATTGTGCAGAAGATAGTTTCTTTACTGTGTAGTGAGTGTTTTAGCTAAAATCTCCTAACAAAGGACCTATTTATATTATCTACACAAAGCCTGAAGGTGGTAGTTTGGGGGGGGGGTGTTGTTATGGGCCAATTAGCAAGAGAAATGGAGGTAAGATTCTGTCCCTGTTTGCAAAGAAAAGCTCAGGTGAATAACTACAGTTCTTCCAGGTTAGGTCTGGCTCAAATTTCATCTTCTCCAAGAGATGTTTCTTGTTAATCTCATGCAGTAGTGATTTTGCTTTCCATAGGGACTCTCTTGTATTGAGCTAGGTTGAATGTCTATTCCTAAATTTTCTAATTCTGAATGTACACCACTTACAAGTTGGGTTTTTCTTAGTACTATTGAAGTATAATTTAATTATAATTTACAGTAGAGGTTCCTGGCATCATTAATTAGTTTCTCATTATGTGTATTTTTATGCAGCAAACCCATTATTTGTAAACATTAGATGTCATTCTAATGATGTTTCTATATAATAATGGTGGTCCTTGGCTGTATATATAAGAAAAAAAGGATCAGTAGAGAAGTGATAATTTTGATTTCTTTGTACTGTCAGACAAAATTTGGAGTGATTAGCATATTTTGTGGCAACATACCAACATACTTTAATATCCCCAATGCCTCATGATAGTAGACCCAGGCAATGTGATCCAGGCTAGAAATATATAAGGAAAATAAGACAAGAGAAAGGGTTAACCAGAAATTTTTAACCTGGAGAAAATACATTTTAATGGAGGCAGAATATTTATCTTCAAATATTGAAGAATGTGTTAATTAGGAAAAAGAGTGAACTTCTTTGCAATATGGGCTCACTGGCTCTGATGGTTGACAGCCTTGTGAATGTGGCTTTCAACTCTAAACAAGCAGAGTGTTGGAACAATCAGATCTCTATGCCAATGGACATACTTCCTATTCCAATCAGTAACTTTTAGTTTTTTTGTTCATTTGTCTGTTTGTCTGTTTTTTTTTTCAGATTAATATGAGAGTTTACATGATTAGGCTACATTATTTGCATTTGTATGGTAAAGTCCGAGTTGTAGTTATTTCCTTCACCCAGGAAGTGTGCCATATACCCATGCATTGTTCCCTTTGGGCAGAAATTTGCCTAACCTTCTATCAGTGTTCTAGTAGAGTTAGCCTGTGACAAAGTATGGTATCTTTCTGGAAAGAAATTGGCAGGAAAATTTTCCCTCTAGAAATGACTTGTTAGAATGAGAAAGCTTTCCTTTTAAAAATCTTTGGTAAAGAGACAAAGATAGAGAAACAACTCTGGGAGGCTGATGTGGGTGGATTGCTTGAGCTTAGGAGTTTGGAACCAGTTGAGCAAGAGTGAGACCATGTCTCTAAAAGGTGGGTGTTGTGGTGGGCACCTGTAGTCCCAGCTACTTGGAAGGATGAGGCAAGAAGATCGCTTGAGCCCAACAGTTTGAGGTTGCTGTGAGCTAGGACACCACAGCACTTGACTGTGACAAAGTAAGACTCTGTCTCATAAAAAAAAAAAAAAAGAGAGAGAGAGATAGAGAAACAATACATTCCACAGAGGATAAAGACTCCACAAAAGAGGTGTCATTGGTGTGTGTGTGTGTGTGTGTGTGTGTATGTGTTTTGTGTGTTGGGGTTGGGGGTGCATGTGTTTCTTGATAGCTGGGAACCCTTTATATAAAAGTTTCTCCTGAACAGCAGGCTTAGTATGTTCCTCAATTTTCTTCTGTAACTTAGATATTATATCCTGATCTAAAAAAAAAAAACACACACACACACAAACAAAAGTAAAAGTAAATTTTCTGGGTAGATTCTTTTATTTGAGGTATAAAAAGAAGCCAGTTAATCAGGGGAGCATGAGTTTGCAGGGGAAGCAGAACAAATTTCTTTATTTAATAAAGATGACTTTGAATCTGGTTCTGCTCCCTCCTAGAACATCAGGGAAGGTGAAGGAAAGTCAGTCAGAGCCTGGTGGTGATGAAGATGATGTTGAGACTATCATTGCTGTCCATTCATGTTCATGGAGAATTTAGCAATTTCCTTCATGAAGAAACTGAACTTTTCCATTACTTTTCCTAAGGGAAGACACAGGTAACAAGATTTGTTAACACTAAAGAAATAGCATATTATATTAGAGCGGAAAGGAACTACAGAAATTATGAGGCAGACCCCTATTTTACAAATGAGAAAATTGAGTCCAGAAAAGGAATCCACAAACAACTTCTGACAGAGGCAGGAGCAGAGTTTCTCTAGTCTGGTGATAATTCCACCCATCTCTGCTGCCTCCTCTAATCCCAGAGCCCACTGATCACCAACATCTTGAAACACCAAAGAGGGAGGACTCTGGCAAAAGAAGTTGAAGGGACTTCCCTCAGCTTCTCTTTGTTAGTAAGGACTGTGATGAAGCTGTGTTCTACATTAGTGAGCAGGGATTTCAGTGTCTCTTCAATGCCGCCAGTTTCCTTGCATATTGTATGCCCATGTTAGAGATTCTTTCCTTCTGTAAAATAAAACTTTCCCAATAGGAGTAAGTATATAAACATATCCTTCTGGGTGCAAGGCCTAACTCAATATTTTAATTAGTAATTATCAACTGGTGTGTTATAGCACATTTGTGTGCTGTGAGAGGATCTTATGTGTGCTGCAGAAATTTTAAAAGATCATCAGTTAAATTATTTATGAAAGAAGTTCAATGCACAGTAAATATATTCTTTTTACTCTTTCTTTTTTGATCAACATAATTTAAGTGTGCCATGAAGTTTAACTATAGGTTCAAGTGTGCTATGAGATAAAAAGGATTGAAAAACACTATTCCAACTTGTTAAGAAAATCAGAAAGATGAAATATATGACATCTAAGTTAAGTGGCCAAAATCCAGTGGCCTGAAAGAGAGTTAACAATGATCACAGTGGACTCTGTGTGAGGTAGTAAGTGTAAATTGCGTGTCTTGCACCCAAGAAGTGACGTCTGACTAGTTACATTTCTTCAAAACCAATGTCTAGGCCAAATAAAATCCCTAAACAAAACATGTCCGTGAGATTCTGGTCTAAGTACTAACAGTTTACATCCCTTATTTTGGATAAAAGAAAAACAATCATTTTGGTGGCTCTATCCCCCATTATAGCTACAGATATTTAGGATTTCTAGGAAATTGAAGATAAAGAAACTCTACACTTCTACACTGCTGGTGGGATTGCAAACTAATATGGCCTTTTTGGAAAGAAGTTTGGAGAATTCTCAAGGAACTAAAAGTAGACCTATGGTTTGATCCTGCAATTCCTCTATGAGGTATATACCCAGATGATCAAAAATCATTTTACAGCAAAGACATTTATACAAGAATGTTTATTGCACTCAATTCATAATTGCCACATCATGAAAGTAGTCCAAATGCCCATCAAACCATGACTGAATTAACAGATTGTGGTATATGTATACCATGGAATATGATGCAGCTGTAAAAAACATTGGAGACTTTACAGCTTTAATGTTTACCTGGGTGGAACTGAAACACATTCTTTTTAGTAAAGTATTCAAGAATGGGAAAAAAAGTATTCAATGTACTTGATACTATTATGAAATCAACATATCACCTACACATCCATGCGAATGATAAAACACAGCTATAGTTCAGAAAGAAGGAGGAGAGAGGAGGGAAAAGGAAGGGGAAGGAGTAGAGCTGGAGGAGGGAGGGCATTTGGTGGGTCCTCACCTATTATGCATAATGCAATGGTACATTTCAAAACTAAGAGTATAATATAAATGTCTTATCACAACAAATAAGTGAGATGATGGTTATGTTATTTAGTATGACTTAAACATTCCATATTATATATCAAATCAGCACACTGTACCCCATAACTGTACAGAGTTATAATTTAATACAAATACAACAATAAAAAAGAACCTCTAGCCACAGTCCAAGAATCAAGCTATTTTAAGGCTGCTAAATAGTCAGGTAGATTAGTGATTTTCGATTATTTTTTGGTGTAAACTTCAGGACCCTTTCTTCAAACAAGGTATTATATGGAACTCCACTGTTTAAACAGTCGTAAGCTGAATTTGAAGTTGGATACCCCCCTAAATGGTCCCTTTAACCCATCTGGTGACTACTGATTTTTGTCTACAAAACCACTGGGCTTTGGGGACTGAAGCTTGAGAACTCATGGTCCTATTGGAGTCCCACAATTGATAGACCAGAACTGGAGGCTCTATCATGGGCTGGGACCCATCCAAGTGGGCGGAGCAATTGACCCAATCCTGGTCTGACTGTATGATAGTCAGGTTTCTGTTCTCATTAGTTGAAAATAAGTACTAATTCACAGAGATTTAGACAGGATCCTAGAAAGAGGAAGGGGTTGTAGTAGAGAACGCTTGCCCCAGATATCTTTTTCTTCCCATGAAGTACTCACAAGCTCTCGGCACACAAGAGGCATTCGTTCCCATAGGTGATGTAGTTAGAACCACAAACTGGCAGGTACGTGATGGGGCAAGGGATGACCGCCACTGGGTACTTCTTGTAAATGCTGCAATCCATCTGTGCCAGACACAAGAGAATGTCCTGCTTTTCTCCCCAACCCCAAGCTGGGCTTCACTGATCTCTCTTGGGCAGGCAATAAGAGTAGGAAATTACAGTTCAGATGTTCTGAAACTGTTGTGTCTAATTCTATTAAATACTGATGTTCCCCTTATGACAACTACTAGTACTCCTGGTACCACTTTCATTTTTATTACCACACTCAGTTAAAAATTGCTGAGTATTTCTGTCCTAGGAATTAACCTTAAATATTACCTGAAGTTTCCTTATTTAATCTTCAGGACAACTGAATAGGGTTGGTTCTACAATGTAAAATTACCTCTATTAATGCTTAAGAAGACAGATAACTTATGTAAGGTGAATTCTGGTAAGTGATAGTGTTGCAACTCATTTTAAATCCAGAGGCTATGCAATTAATCAGGTTACCTCTGCTTGATTCTTACTTGTTGTCTCTTTTGTGAAAACATTACCAGTCTCTCAGATGGAAGCTCTTTCTCCTTTTAACCCTGGAATATTTTTACAATTAGGATATGATTACTTATATTTAGGTCATATTTTTCAGCTAGCTTGTGGAAAGCAGAAGCCGTTTCTTCACCTGTGTTTGTTTCCATCTCTGATCCTTTTAAACATACTTGATTAATCCTATATATAAATCTTTATAGGACTTGACTAATTGACAGTCTATGGGAATTGAAATTAAAGTGTTATTGAACATACTCACTGTTGTTAAAGGCAGATTGGCAGCTTCTGAAAGAGAAATACAGATAGAAATGTTAAAAATAAAGCCACTGAAAAGTAATGAAGTTTCATAAATTAGTGTTAAGTTTTGTCCTATAATTAAATACTCCACATTTCTTTTGGCAAGGGATCAGTGCACACTGCCCATCTTTTTGCAAGATCCCAGCTGTTTACTGAGGATGTTGAAAGGCCAAAAAGTTAGCTTAGTCCTTGTTTCAGGGAAGAGAATTATCCAAATTTTCTCTTTTTATTGGAATTTTTCTGGTTCAAAGTCAGGTAGCAATAAGAAGTTTGCAATTATCCATCCTAAAACCCGGAAGCATCATCCTCGATATCATTTGCCTACTAATTGATATATAGCAAAGAAATGGAAGGTCTCTAAGGTGTTAGAAATTAATTGTGAATATGTAACTTTTCACCATATAAAAACCTCATTGTTAACTCCTGACCTTTGGAGAAGTGTGTATTGTTTTGATTCTCCTGGATTGATCTGGGGAGACATCCAAGTTTTTCTGCATCTTTGCACTGAGGAATAATGTCTACTAACATCAACAACTTCTAGTGTTTTTATAAAATGGAAGATTTATGGAGAAATTAGATCTTTTTTTTTGTTTTATTTCATGGATTCAAATAAGAATCGCTGAGCAAGAAAATATTAGACCTAAAGGCCTCAAATTCCAGAAGAAACTCTGGGTGGGGGCTATTTATATTACAAACCAGCACACTTTAAATTCACATGACCAAACATTTCTCTCAGATGCTGACATTACTTTTTTGGAAAATAAGCTTAACTATATAGGGCACTGTCTACCCTTCACTCACCTGAGCTTCTACAGAAATGCATCACCGTACAGAGCAGAAGGAGCCCCCCAATAATCTTCATGGTAGAAATGGTTGTGATGCAGAGGTTGCTCTGAGTTTGTCCTCACAGCTGCATCAGACATGGTCTAGGAAAGGGGTCATGTTTATATGGCAGGATTGGTTTCTCCGCCTTTCCTGTGAGGTCATCCCGAGGCAATGTTGGTTCTGAGAGGATCTCAAACTCAAGGTCACACCCTGGGCGGCGTTGCAGTTCTGGTTACCCTGGGTGGTGCTGCAGTTCTGGTTGCTACTTCCTATCTGACCAAGAAATTGATTATCTGAGGTGAGAAGTATTTTTGTGTTTATCCTATAGGTGAGGATTGTTTAGAATTCTAAACTTCATACAGTAAGAAATTAAGTAAGAACCATGTGGCCTAGCTATAAAATAAGTAAAAATTTAAATTTAAGTAAAATTAATTAAGTAAAATAAGTAAAATTTAATTTTACTAAAATGGAAGTAATTAAACCCAGACTAGACAAATTGTACCTCTATTCATATATTGCTTCTGGGACAATACTATTTTACAATGAAGCAAGCTGAGGAAAAATACATTATTAAGAAAAGCATATGAAAGAGAAGATATAGTTACAATTCATTAAGTGGAAGTACATCATCACAAAGGTTTCATCCTCACTGTCTTCACATTGAGCATATTGAAGAGGAAGAGGAGAGGTTAATCTTGCTGTTGCAGGAGTAGTAGAGGTAGACAAAAGCCTTATATCAGAAGACCTGCACAGTTCAAACCCAGTGTTCAAGGTGTTCAAGGGCCAACTGTATATATAATTCTTTATGAATATGTGCATGGATAGTGTGTGTGTGTGATATGTTTGTGTGTATCAGGGTGCCAAGCTCATAAATAGATCTTGACATATGGTAGCTAATAGTATGGAATATGGTCTTCATAACAACTCATTAAGAAAGGAATTTTTATTACTCAAATTTTACCAGTGAGTAAGTTGAGGCTCAGAGGAATTAAGTAATCTTCCTAAGATCATGATACCAATGATACCCATTATTGGAGAGTACTGATGAAAAGAAGGAAATTGAAGGTTCTAATAAAGAAAACTAATTATAAGGTTTATTATTTGCAATTCAAATTTGAAGAAACTAAATCCTGAGCAAAATCCATTGTTTCCAGTTAAAGGTTCTTTATTGCAGATGGCAAATGAAATTTCATCAAAGAGAAGTGGGAATAGGATCAAAACACAATCAGGATTATGGGGAAGAAAAGGGTCAGAGGATCTTTTTTAAAAGATTTTTGATAGTCAAAGACAGGTGAGTAGAAGAAAGTCAGGCTCCAGCCACCTCTAGGTTAGACTGATCATATCTTAAGACAAAAGACAAGAAGAAGAAAGTCAATATACACAGTGGAGGGTGGCTAATAAAACCAAGAGAACAGATAAAACACCATTGCCTCTGACCTTGGAGATGGGACAAATTAAGCTGAATGCCTTACTATTTGCCATTACAAAAAAGTGGTTATCTGTCCACTTTTCATTGAACAATCCTTCAATCATAATTTTTCTTTTTCTGGGTTCTATTTTTTTTGGTGAATTATTATAGAAGCCATGCTTCAATTAAAAAATAATAGATAAGGGACTGTAATTACATTTTATTATGAAAATTAATTGACATGAAAATTGAAATCAAGGTTTGAAACCTTCAATATCTCTGCCAATGTAGAGCGAGGAGAAGGGCTGATTGTAAAAAGTGGTGAGGGATGTTTAAGGCATCATGGAGGTGTGGAAGTACCTTTAATAATTAAATAAGGATGCTTACCAGACTTCTAAATAGCATTCAAGGCCTAATGTTGCAATGGTAGGTTGAAATATTATTGATAATTGTTGCCTTGCCAAGTCACCATGAACACATGTAGCATCTGATGGTGTCAATTCGACTGTCTGTACTTGGAAGATAACACCCTGGAAGTCGCACACTGCCATAAAACTGAAGCCACACAGGCATACAATAGCAAGAGCATATGTGCATTTATATTACAACAGGAGGTTGTCATCTACAAAGTTCACGCTCAAGAACTACACAATTGAATTTCACCAAAAACGTCCCATAATGTTTTAAGTAAGCTGACAATTTTGTGTTGGGCTATATTCATAGTCATCTTGGGCTGCATGCAGCCCACAAGCCATGGTTGGATATCCCTGATTTAGGCAAAATGTGGACTTAGCAGGTATAGAGAATATGAACAATTGTTTATGATAGCTGTAAGTAGGAGGCAAAGTGTCAAATTTAATTTCTCAGGGGTAGAGCTGAGATACTGGTCCTCAGGGTGTAATTAAAGATCAAGTCAGTAAAGGATTGGTGCAGAGGGTGGCATCTGTGGCTCAAGGAGTAGAGCATTGGCCCCATATATGGGGAGCAGCAGGTTCAAGCCCGGCCCTGGCCATAACTGCAAAAAAAAAAAAAAAAGGATTGGTGGAGATAAAGTTCTCTCTATTGACTGGGGTGAGAAAAAGTAAGGTCAGGGGATCAGGTATGGGGATGCTTGGGTTTTGGTTCCTTTTCAAATGGAGAAGAAATTTTCAAACTGAACATAGAAAATTATGAAGAAAACTTTGGAATGAGGGATGAAGACTGTGAAGATAAAAAGCAGTCTATTTCAGGCTGAGGGAAGTTTGTTCATTCCTCCTTATATTCCTGCAAAGTTGTGGTGGGAGTAGGAGTTTGAAGACTTGTAAGACAGAATCGCTATGGCAGTGGATCCATTCCCAGAAAGGAAGGTTTTCTGTATAATATTATTAATGCAGAAAAACTTAAAAAGGAAGTAAGTACAAGTTTGAGATTATTAGGAATTTCTCCTCTAGTACATTTGCAGTGCTACAAGGGAAATGTAGCTTAGGCAAACATTGATGAGAATGTGTCAGACAGTCAAAAATGGGTGTAGATTAATAGTCACTAGACAAAGTTAGCACTAGATTTTAGAAGAGCAGAATGACCCATTAGAAATTTAAAGAAGAGAAAAAACTAAATTGGAGCAGGCACGGAATGGAAACTAGATCAGTTAGCTGAAGGAAAAGAGTGAAGCTAGCACCATAGCTGGGCAGTAATCCAAGTATGGAATAGTCCCTGTAGGAATGAAATAGTACCATATAAATATTACATTTATCAAGCTCTTACTGTGTGCTAAAACTGTGCTACATCTGCTATATGCATTACATGACTTAAGGTTTAATCTTACAAACTAGAGACTGTTACTCTCCCTGTTATTATTTTGAGACAAGAGAAATTAGAGAGGTGGCTAGATTAGAGCAAAAAGTCAATTCTTTTTAATCACTCTGGTGTATTGCCTTGAAATCTAAATCTAAGGGGTAGATTTTCAAACACTAGGAACTGAAATAATAAGAGTACAACTGGTGGAATCACAGTAGTCAGAAGTCTGCTGCTCCATTTAAATGAGCAGCAGAAGGGTCTGATAGCACAGCATTTTTATGTGTGAGGATCATGTGGAAAGAGGGAGTGTTCTAGCAGGGAGAAAGGTTGACTGAGAGCTAGGAGCCTAGAGTTCCAAATCTAAGGAGCAATGTTAGGGCAGCCCTTTCTTTATGAGCTTTCTGTTTCCCCCACATCTAGTGCAATTAGCCAAGAATTGTGCTTCAGATTTTCAAGTTAAAAATATATCCACAAAATGCTAATATGTAGAATAATAAACAAGGCTGAGAAGTAAGGTGGGAAGGAGGGGTTGGGAGTCTCCTGCTTCATTTTGTTTTCCCTCTTTATTGTTGCACTACAGTCCACTCTCACTGCCCACCGCCCTCGCCAATACTTCTTCCTTGTTGACACCCAGCCATTCAGCAGACACGCTGCCCAGTGCTCCTATAGCCATCTTGTGACAGCTTTTAAAATCATGAGTCTGGATTTGGCTGGAGTAACTCTCTAGTCTCTTGTCTGTCTTCATCTCCCTTCCCGGTATGGCCCTTTCATATTCCAGCTCTTTTCCTTTTTTCTTGATGTAGCCCCTACTCTCATCATGCCCATGCGTCCACTGGAGCATAGTGATACAAGGATCAGGATATTTGCATTTTGACCTTGTAGTTGATAAGACCTTGTTTCCTACATCTTTTGGGAACAGAGAGTTAGAACATCCAGGGATCCTATGATTTGGTTGCATTCAGTTCTTTTTAGCCACTGAAACTACTATGAATAACTACAATAATAAAACAAAATGATGTAAATGAACAAGACAACTATTTTTTCTTCCTGTTGGTTCTTGTTACTAGCTGACCTCAGACTACCTGGATGAAGATTTTTTTATACACACACACAGCCATGAGCTCTAATTAGTAAAATCATGTCTACTAGGAAAGGGTGGAGCAACATAGCAGAGTAGGACTGATCAGTAATCATCACCCATGATAGGTACTTAAATTTGAGCAATTATTGAAGGCATAAAAAAATCTTCACAAAAGCTAAAGAAATCAGGCAAAAAAAATCACAGTACTTGGCTTTAAAAGATAATAAGGCCAGATGTGATGGCTCATATTTGTAATCCCAGCATTTTGGAAGGCCAAGGTGGGAGGATTGCTTGAGGCCAAGAGTTTGAGACCTGCCTGGAATACATTGTGAGACCCTTCTGTACAAAAAAAATTAAAAAATAAAAATAAAAAAACAAATTTGCTAGGTATGGTGGCATGGACCTGTAATCCCAGCTACCTGGGAGTCTAAAACAAGAAGACTCCTTGAACCCAGAAATTCAAGGTGGCAGTGAATTATGATAACACCATACTCTAGCTTGGGTGACAGATCAAAAAACCCAGTATCAAAAATAATAAGATGAATTAGAAGAAAAGATGCATAGAAGATTGTAGAAGGGCCTTTTTTGCATAGCCCACGTCCCTCCTCATTCAACCCTGGTACAGCATGAAGAAAGACATCATTTTCTTGGGGAAAGGGAAGGAAAATAAACATAGGATTATGTCCTTGGAACACACTATTGGGCCTGCCATAGTTAAACCCAGTACCAGGCAGAACTCCTCAGCTCTTGATACCAGGCTGGTACCTGTAGATAGAGCTTTCAGACCTGCACCAGCTCCAGACAGAATCCTGGAGTCTGGTGTAATAGACTCTAGTCACATCCACTTTACCACCAGCCAAATATTGTGGCCTTGAATTCCAAATAAGCCATAGCAGTATGCAGTCCATAGCTGCTGTGAGTCTTGTATGAACCCCAGTGCTATGCTTGTCTTGGCACTTCAGGTGAAACTTAGTGCTATGTGTGTCTCTGTGGTCCCAGAATTGCCTATACCATATCTCTCCTAGCTCTAGGAAGCTCCGTGTGAAGAGAGAAACCATCCACATGGGGGAAGTAAAGGCAAGTGAACATAGGACTTTTCCTTGGAGTGTGGTACTGGGCCCACCATAGTAACACTTAGCACAGGGAAAAACACTGTAGTCCCTGACACCAGGCCAATATCTGTGGGTAGAGTCTCTAGAGCAACCCTGGCCCTGCTGAGATAAACTTGAGAACTGGCCACATTAGCTCTGGCCAACTACAGTGGCCAGTAATAAATCTAAGTGGCAGGCAGACATAGCAGCCATGAGCCCTGGGTACACCCCAGTGCTGTGCTGGGTTTGTGGCCATGGGCTTTGAGATTTCAGCTATAGCAGTCCTGGTTTTAGGGTATCCACAGCACTGTAGTGATAATGGGCTTAATGATAATGGAATGATAATGGGCTTAATGACATCAATAGGCAACTTGCTTTCAATCTCTGGATAGGCTTAATGCTGAAGAATGCTCAAAAACAAAGCCAGACTGCAAAGACTAGATTAGTTACCTATGTCAATGTGCAGAGATTAAAACAAGGCTGCAACAGTTTCACTAATCATCAAGGAAATGCAAATCAAAACCACAATGAAATATCACTTCACTCTGGTTAAAATGGCCATTGTCAAAAAGACAAAGGATAACAAGTGCTGGTGAGGGTGTGGATATAAGGGAACACTTATACATTGTTGGTAGGAATGTACATTATTATAGTCATTATGGAAAACAGAATGGAGGTTGATCAAAAACTTAAAAATGATCCAACAGTTCCATTGCTGGGCATGTATTCTAAAGAACTGATATCAGTATGTCAAAGAGATATCTGCCATCCCATGTTTATTATAGCATTATTCATAATAGTCAACATATGAAATCAACCTAAAGGTCTATCAATACATGAATGATTAAAAAATATATACACAATAGTATACACATCATTAAAAAGAACAAAATCTTGCCATTTGAAACATCATGGATAGAACTGGGTCACATTATGTTAAGTGAAATAAGCCAGGGACAGAAAGAAAAATACCACTATATCAATTCACTGATATGTCAAATCTAACAATTTTGATCACATGGAAATGTTAAGTAGAATGGTGATTTCCAGAGGATGTGGTGATTAGGAAGCAGGACGCATGGAAAGATGGTGATCAAAGGGTACATAATTACAATTAGATACGAGAAATAAATTTGAACAGATCTATTGTATGGCAAGGTGATTATAGTTAATGAAGATATATTATATTCTTGAAAAATGTAAAAAAAGTGGATGTTTTATACTGTTACCAAAAAAATGATGATTATATGAAATATTGCATTTGTTAATTAGATAGATTTAACCATTTATAATATAATTCTACATGGGAATGGATTGGACATGGTAGCATTAGAGAATATGACAGAGTTAAAAATTTGGCCTAGCCCCAAAGAGTATAGCCTTTGTTCTTGACTTCTGTGATGTAATTTATGTCACACTTGAATGGAGTGTCTTTGTTTAGAGCACAAGCTGGCCACACCTGATCTTTGAGGGGCTGGCTATACCTGGAAGTGTAGGGTAGAGCTGGCCAAACCAGAAAGACCAACCATGTGATTAAGGGTGGGGACTCCAGTTGACCTGGAAATTGAATTAAACAATGGAGTCAATCAAGTAATCATGCTTATATAATAAATCCCTTATACAAACTCTGGTCACCAAGGCTTAGGAAACTTCCCTGGTTGGCAGTACTCCACATGTATTGTTATACATGATGCCACAGAGAAAGTAATACATCCTGACTCCATAGGAAGAGGACAAAGTAAGCTTTGCCCTGCCCTTACCCTGTGTCTCTTCCTTTGACTAATTTTTATAGTAAATTATTGAACATGATGGTTATAGAAACCTCTGAATTTGTAGTTGGTGTTAGAACTTAAAGCAGCCTTATGGAGGACTATGCCCTCAACCTTTATAGTTTGGCCAAATCAGTTAGGGCTTATTACTGGGTATGTGAGTATGTGGGATATGTGAGTAGTCTAGGAAATGGACATGCTTGTGTGTGCCAGAAATAAAACAAATCTAAGATTCCAATAACAGGAAGGTGATCTTCTTAGGAGAAAGGGCTGGTTAGCAAATAAATATGCAGTGTGAAGGAGATCAGCAGGAAAAAAATAATCAGTATTTTATGAAGACAGCTCCTGTACTGTATGTAGCCAGCCTGCTCTTCGAGACGGGGGTAGGGGACACCCCCATTCCTTGGTTCCTGCAGGACGTGCCTCTGCTGAACATGATAGGAGAACTGGCAGGACTTGACACAGCGGCTCCAGCCACTCCACCTGGCCACAACTCAGGAGACTGCTGGAATAGAAGAGGGCATCTTCAAGCACAGCTTCCACTGGCTTCAGTTGGTTAGCAGCCAGGTCTCCTCCACCTTCCCTGTGAGTTGAATCTCCTAGAAAACCACAATGAGTGCTAGAACTCTTGCAAATTTGAGTCCATGAGAATAGGTTCTGACAATTGGCAGGAACATCAGGACAACTCAGGTGAATAAGCAAGGGCAAGAGATTATAACCACAGCAGCATTATCAGAAGGAGATAAAAAAAAAAAAGGATGAATAAATGAGTGGGATGGGAATGATGGCATGTATCAATGATGGCACATGATACACAGTGGTGGAGGACATATGACAAACAATGTCAGGAGGTGGATGTGATTCTGTACATAGGAGTAGGCATAATCAGTGAGCATCTGAGGAGTAAAGAGCAGCTGAAGAAAAAAATATACATGTGTGTTGGAGGAGGGATGCAGACCTGCCCAGTGAGATTAATTGACAATTGTAGAGCAACTGAAGAGAGCTAGATGTGGTACTTTTAAAATCAGATTTAGGAAGAGAAATAGCATTTAGAAAAATGAGAAGTTGATGTAGTAAGGGCAGCATAGGAGATAGACATTCACAAACATGTAAAGAGCTAGAAAACAAAGTGGATAGCATGAGCCTGGAGACAAAGGTAGTCAATGAGAGTCCCAAGATTTCCAATGTATGTGTGAAGCTCAAGTCTAGGACCTCATAAGGTGATAACTGAGGAAATGCAGAAATAAAAGCAGTTGAAGTCAAGGAGTAGCTAAACAAATAAGAACCATATAAGAGACAGAATGATGGAAGTACAAAGCAAGAAAAAACAAAGAAAGAACACATAGGCCATAGAGAATGGATCATTCCATTCCAGCTCACAGAGAATGGAGCTGAGGTGGTGGGAGCACAGGAGCAGAAAACTTAAGTCAAAACCAAGATGCTGACAGAAGCTTGGTAGGCAAGATTGGTCCAATTGAAAACAGGAATCTAGAGTCACTATAAGGAGTGAGCCTAAGACAAGAGACTCAAAGGAAACAGGAAAGCTAAGAAAATGAGTTAGCTGATGGTCACTGAAGGCCAAGAAGCAAAATAAACCAAGAGATCTTCTGAGGAGATATGAGTCAAGGAAAGAAGAAGAATATATGTCTCTCAGAAGTTAAAAAAAATCAGAAATGACAGGAAGAGGGGAATGTGGAGGAGACAGAAGCGGTCAAGGCTACTAGGACCTTAGAACATGAAGGGCTGCATCTGAAGATTAAAAATGGTTCAGAAGGTATGAGGAGACAGATCTAGGAAGCAGCTGAAACTGCAGTTGGAGAAGAGAAGGAACATCAGTGTTTTGTAAGTAAGTGACAGGAAGATTTAATATTGCTTTAAGAATTATTAAACATAAGGAAAAATGGAAGAGTAACAAGAATCAAGATGTAGTAGTTAACTTATTTTTTTTTAATGGGTCTTCTAAATTCTAAACTGATGCTTCACAAACTATAATGTGCTTAAAATCTTTTGCAGATCTTGATAAAATGCAGAATCTGACTTAGAATTTCCAAGGTGAGATAAGTAATTTTGCATTTTTAATAAGCTCCCAGTACTTCCTGACCCATGCTTCAAAGAGCAATGGCCTAGAAAGTTAGAGGGCAGATGAACATCTGAGAACGTGTTTACAGACAAATTGTGTTCTGGAATTGCATCTAGAGGAGCCAAGCTACAGCTCAAAGTGTTCAGTGTTAAAAAATAACCCTTTTAATGGCTCATCATCACGTTGAAATAAGCCCTAGACTTCTATAATACTGCCAGGTAATACTGACATGATATGATTGGATCATTGGAATCTCTCTGTTTTCAACCCTGGGGATTGACTTCTCCTAGCACATCTGGAAGCTCTCTTCTCAAAGCAGGCAGTGGTATTGCAGTGTTGGAGCCCCTTCCTGAGTTTTCACATGGTCTTTTTCTTCTTGCTATTCCAGGCTCAGCCAAATTTCCTTAAATGAGCCTTCTCTGGCATCATATAACTACTGTTATGTCTTCCCTTAAGCTTTGAACAAGGTCATTGGAATGTGAACTTTATGAGACTAGAGGCCTTCTCTGGCCACTGCCTAAGACAGCAAATAACACAGAGTAGGCCCCTAGTAAATATATGTTTCACAAGTCAATAGATTTCATTTGCTTTTTCACAGAGCAAAAATAGATCTGGGAATCAGAAAACAAATCAATTTTGGATCAGATGCAATTTAAGATCAATTTAAAAAAAATGGTGCTAAAGGAGGAGTATTGGCCGATTTATTTCAAATATACATATGTCAAAAGTAAGCAGGAAAACTAAGCTTCTATTTGAAGACTGCTTTTTAAATTTTGAAAACAAAGTTTTATTTTGATAACACTATTAGCCCATTAATACATCTAGGCAGAATACTTTTCTAAAGAAGAGACTGATATTTAAGAGGATGAGGGTTTGTGCATTTTTGAATATGTCTTGTAATGAACTCTACCTATCACCTTTTTTTCTAGTTACATTAGATTTATAGACAATGTAAATTGTGGTTAGAAGCAGGATGATCCGAGTTAAATTTCAAGCTCCTTTATAAACTACTAATTTATATAAGTTAGTTACTTTGTATGATTTAGCTTCTTCTATAAACTTGGGGTGGCAATGGTAAGAAGTGATGACTGTGAAGAGGATTGAGATAAAGCAAACAAAATACATTTGTGGCACCTGGGTACATGTGGTCACTAAACCTGAGTGGGTTATTTTTACAGCTCCACCTCTGCCTGTGGGCTATGACCAGGTGTCACACTTCTCCCTCTTCTCCTGAAACACCTCTGTTCTCATGTGGAAACTCAGGTGATTATTTCCATTCTGTCACACCTACAGTAATCTCCCAGTATCCCCCCCTGCACTTTTTCCATTTCCTGTCTGTGTTCATTTCTGTCTCTCAACCAGCACAGGAGTTTCACACATTTATTGTTGTCATTCTGCTCTTAGGGAGGGAATGGTGAGGGAACAACATGAAACATCAACTCTTATATTCAGTTATTTTCAAAGGAATAATGGATGAAGATCAGAGAGGCAAGCAGCTTCCCAGGACAGCAGTCAGAGAGGGAAGTGCTGCCCAGAACAAAAACTTCAAAGGTATTTTATTGAACCCAGAAAAATTCATAAGTGCAAGACACAGGAAACATACAAAGTTAATTATACATAGGAAAAAAAAGAAGTTTTGCAATGTCAGTGAATTGAGCAAATAACAGAAAGAAAGAAGAAATTATCATAAGATTATAAAGTAAAAAAGAAATGGTTCAATGCCCAGTGTAAACTTTAACGTCTCTATTCTTTGCTGCTAATCTGTATCTTAACCTAAGCAATTTCAACCTCTGAGCCTTTTCCAGTACATGACCCATAGATCTATGTCTAAACTATTGAAAATTCCTGACCTCTTTTTTCTTTTAATTAAATCATAGCTATGTACATTAGTGCAATCAAAGGGTACAATGTGCTAGTTCCATATACGATCTGAAATATTTTCATCAAACTATTTAACATAGCCTTCATGGCATTTTCTTAGTTATTGTATGAAGATATTTGTATTTTGCATTTAGTAAGTTTCACCTGGACACTTCTAAGATGCACTGTAGGTGTGGCCCCACCAATTACCCTCCCTCTACTAAACCTACACACTCC
>CAUYRH010134773.1:0-21966 GCA_963574655.1 Perodicticus potto | reverse complement strand
CAAGATATAAGATTATTTCATGTTTACATGGATGGAGCTGGAACATATTCTTCTTAGCAAAGTATCTCAAGAATGGAAGAAAAAGTATCCAATGTACTCAGCCCTACTATGAAACTAACTTATAGCTTTCATATGAAGGCTATAACCCAACTATAGCACAAGAACATGGGGAAAGGGGCAAGGGAGGGGAGGGGAGGGGGAGGATGGATGGAGGGAGAGTAATTGGTAGGCACACCTACGGTGCATCTTAGAAGGGTACAGGTTAAACTTATTAAATGTAAAATATAAACGTCTGAACACAATAACTAAGAAAATGCCATGAAAGTTATGTTGACCAGTTTGATGAAAATATTTCAAATTGTATATAAAACCAGTACGTTGTACCCCATGATTGCATTAATGTACATGGCTATGATTAAAAAAAATAGAAAGAAAAAGGTATAAGATTATATGTCCAGGCCAGGCACAATGGCTCATGTATATAATCCTAGCAGTCTGGGAGGCTGAAGCAGATAGACTACTCAAGCTCAGGAATTCAAGACCAGCCTAAGCAAGAGCAAGACCCCCATCTCTACTAAAAATAGAAAAACTGTCCAGTGTTGTGATGCACACCTGTGTCCCAGTTACTTGGGAGGCTGTGGCAAGAAAGGAACTCTCAAGTATTAAGGTATGGAAATTATAATAGTTTAGCCATTGTGGACAGTGATATGGTATTTCTTAGGCACACGTATTCTAGGACCTGTCAATTCTGTTCCTTGGTATACACCTAAAAGATGTTCTCACAGGGGTTGATAACTGCCAAGTCTATAGATGTTCAATACACCATTATTTGTGGAAGCAGAAAATTAAAAGCTACAAAGCATGTCCAATACTAGGTGTAGTTGCTAAATACGTAAAATGTGGTGGATGCATACCTCTGAGTACTAGGCAAAAGCAACAGGTAATAAGTCACGGCAACCTGGACAGATTTTAAAACAGTGGCTAGTAACATTAAGGTAAGAAACAACTATAAAATAAACATAAGGGAATTGTTGTCTGTATCAGGGAGAGAAAGGAGAAAGTCTTTAGATGTAAGCAGAAAGACTAAAGGAAGAAAGTCAAATCTAAAAAGAAATGTTTTACATGTAATTATTACAGTGGAAAGTCTATCAATAAGAAAACAAATCCTCTAAAACAGTTTAAATTATTTTGAGCACTTAGCTCCACTCTATTAAAATCACCTAAGAAGCTAACACAAAATCTTTAGATGTTAAGATTATAAACTACTAAAATAAATATTTATATTAAAATATATATTTATGTATAAATATATAATAGCAAAATAAATATATCCAACCCTCTTACTCTAATAGATGAAATAAAAGCTTTTAGAAATGTATGACTATTCCAAAACCTTAGTGCTGATGAGTGACAGAAACAAGAATGCATTGCAATTTGTTTAATAACTGCCCAGTTCATTTTTTTGAACATAAATATTATCTTTCCATTACCAAGTATTATGAAGAAAGACTATCTTAGGCACGTTTAGGACAACCTTCAATTCTGTGCAAACTTTACCCTTATTCATTAAAAAATATAAATGGTTTACATGTATATGAAATAAAATTAAAATAGGTAATAGCAAAATATGACATTTAAGAAATAATATTTCTTTTCAAAGTTATACTTAGAGAATTAGTCATAACCTATAATGCTTCATCATGATAGCATAGTTATATTAATGAATGCAAAGAGAAGCATACGAAAAATAACATTTCATCAATCTTAAGAAGCACATATTTTCTTTATGTTTTAAGATATCTTAAAATTAATGAACTTTATACTTGCCCATTTTTTTGTTTTAACATCTCTGAAATTTGTATGTATTTACGATTGAGGAAGTCTCAGACAAAATTTTCTTAAGGCTATATTACCTAATTCATGTGGCAGTTCATGACAGAAGACAGCTATAGAAGTACTGATTCCTCCTGTCGACCCAGCACTGAAAGCTGCTCCTGAAGAGGGTAAGAAAAAAATAAGTCATGTTTACTGATCTTCTGTTTTTACATATTCATTAGTAATGACAGATTAGGACTCTTTTGTCAATCATAATATGTGATTAACTCATCTGTCTTACACACTATAGTTTTTGAACACATAGTAGAATACAACAGGTGTGTGACAATACAGAAAAGGCTATTCAATGAAAGCAATAGTGCATATTTAATTGAGTTCTCGTAGAGCCTTCTAATTCACTAACAGTTTGGGAACAGGAGCAATTTTCGTTTTTTCAATCTCTGAGTAGCAGCCTGATGCTCAATTTGAGTCTTGCAGGTCTATAATTACGCCTGCTCTCTCACATTGGTATTTAGAGATATTTAAATGGCTAGTGTCCTTATCTAAACTTCCCTAGGTTTGTAGCAAAAATGACACAAAGTAGCACCACGTATCTGTCCTGGTCTTCAGAAAAGTTAAGTGCATCAAAGTCTGCTTACTAATTTTTTATTCCTAATCTTTAACAACTACTATGAATTCAAAAAACATGATTTTAGCTTTCTAAAAGAAATCAAAGCCTACTTCTAGATGATAATAGAGATCTCAAAAAAAACGATGTATTGATTACATTTAATTTTCTCCTACATTGGTAATATTCATTTACATTAGCAAGATTCTAATATATTTTTAATTTGGCACACTAAATTTTTGATGTTATAAAATTTTTCTTCACCTTTTCAAAGATGTGAAAAATGTATTAAACTTGGCTTGGCGCCTGTAGTGCAGCAGCTAGGGCACCATCTACATACACCGGGGTTGGCTAGTTCAAACCCAGCCCTTGCCTGCCAAACAACAATGGCAACTACAACAACAACAACAACAACAACAAAAAGTCAGGCGTTGTGGCAGGCACCTGTAGTCCCAGCTACTTGGGAGGTGGAGGCAAGAGAATCGCTCAAGCCCAAGAGTTTGAGGTTGCTGTGAGCTGTGATGCCACAACACTCTACAAGGACAATATAGTGAGACTCTGTCTCAAAATAAATAAATAAATAAATAAATAAATAAATAAATAAAATGTATTCAACTTAAGGTGTAAACTAAACTGTTCTTTTTCAAGAAAATGTAAATGTATTTGAAAATACAATGTTAAGAAAGCTCTTCTAATATGGTGACTATACTTTGAATAAAAAAACCAGTTATGTGCTTTAAAGAAGTATACTATAAACATTTGTGTATATGTTCAAAAAACAATAGACTATACCTTTATACCTCCTAATTAACGAATTAACCTATCAAACACAAAAGTATAGACTTTGGGACAATCAAATGACAAGAGTAATATATAATAGTGTATTTGTTAGCTCTGGACAAATTTTAATCTTACATATTATCATTCATAAAATTAGTTTAAATATAGTAGAATAAGAAAAACAGTCTCAAAGAACAAATTATCACCCATGTTTCAAGTCTACTCACCAATTGCTAGCCCATCGCTGAAATTGTGGATGCCATCCCCCATGATTACCATCCAAGCTATGTTAGCTATTCCTGTTTCTTTCAGATCTGATCCGGAATGACAGGGACCATGTGAATGATGAGAATGTTTGTGGTGCCACTGATGATTATGTTTCCTCAGCACAGTTTTATTCTCATCATGGTGGTTATGTGCAGTAGCGTTGAGATCGTGCTCATGGATGGTATGTAACCCATCAGTGTGAGAATGGTCCATGATTTTCTCCTCTTCTATACAAAGGAAATTTTTAGGAGGGGATTCTTGTTGGCCTTCTAAATCTGTCAGTTCAGTTTCATTAAGTCGATCTTCAGAAATAACCGAGTCATCAGTTCCTATACATTTATAGCAAAGAATATGCTTTATCAGGAAGTAAACACATGAATATTTGCTCATTTAAACCCAGAGAAAATAGTGCAATGAACTTTTCTCAAGTGAATGTCTTTAAAAGTTCTTTAAAAACTGTATTTCCCTAAAATTATTCAGAAGCCATTCTAACTGAAAAATGTTTTCTGCAGTCTGGTCAATCAACTTTTATTTTTGTTTTCAATAAAAACACGAACATGCACACACCAAAAGCAAACTGGGAGGTGAAGGGTTCAAAAGATGCTCCAGATGAGGTGAATGGAAGGGAATTGAAATAAAAAGCAGGCAAAGTGAGGAGAAAAATTGGAAAATATGAAGGTATTATGAAAATTAAGGCGCAACTCATGGAATAGTTAATGAAAATCAAAGGGCAGAGTGTTACTGAAGTATTTACAAATAACAAAAGGAAACCCATAATTTTTTCAGAGACAGAAGGAATCTTAGTGTTTACTCACTCTTACCTTTTTCATTTTAGAAAACAAAGACAAAATTTAAATAACTTTCCCAAGTCACAGGGTCAGCTGATGTCAAACTTCTTTACATCCCTTAATGGCCCACCATTTGACAATGCTACTCAGAGATCACTGCTAGGATGAAGTTCAGAAACCCCTTTAAGTTTCTGATAAGCAATATTAAAAAAAAAAAAATTAATGTTGGCCTTTCACTAGTTTTTCAAAGCTGTTTGTTAATGTGACAAAGTTTCCTATACTTCCCAAATTGTCTTTAGGGGCAGAGTTCTACAGTTAAAGTTTAGACTGTCCTCCTGCAGAAAAAATCATTGGTGGATTCAGCAAATTATAAGTTTAAACATAAAGGGGAAAAAATTAGGTTAAAATTTTTTTTCACATTTCCTGAAAATTATAAGCTAACTCATTAAATCTATCAGGCAAAAAATAGATGAATGGATAAGCAGAGATTTTAAATATAAACACTAGGCCAATTCTCCTTTTTTCATTCGAAATCATTCATACAGGGAAGAGATATGCACTGTCAAGAAACCAAACTAACATTAATCCACGACTTTCAATGTCATTTTCTTTGTTTCACTCATTTTTTCCTGTAAACCATAAGTGCATGTTTGTTCCCTGCTCCCTAGTATAACTGGTGCCACATTCCATCATAAATAAGGCTGAAAATAATAACAAAAGTAACTAACAAATAAAAGCACAATTAAGACAATATTCACATTTAAGGAAATACATGTTAGAAACTAATATTAGGGAAGTCATAAAAATAAAAAATTTCAAACAACATAGGCATAGTTCAGAAGCAAACTTTCAATTTGTATATCTTAAAAGTTTCTCTTTAGTCAGAATTGTTGTCTACCGGCAAGAGGCTTGAGTTGAAGCCAGTCGGCATCTGGTGTATTGTTTAACTTATGATCTGACAGCTTTCTTCCAATAGTTGATTCTTCTGTGCTCTGCTTCATAAACCATTTCTGTTTTCCCTAAAAAAGGCATCTGATATTAGTATAAAACCTGTAGCCACAATCATCAACAAAAGTCACTTGTTAATGCCTCTGGGAAAAACTGGTGTTAACCTTATACTTAGAAAAGGGGTGAGAAAACTTTTCAAAAAGTTTTTCAAAGAATCTATCAGATAAAAACTCCAACTAAATTTATTGTGTTTTAATCCTCAACTAAGAGGTTCGATTCATCTGCTTTAAAGTTAAGAGCTAAATTACTATATGCAACCAAAATAAAATGAGTAAAATATGTGCAATCTCTCTTATTTATAGTGTAAGATAATAGGAAGTTCCAAAAAGTTTAAGTTTATTCTTTTGAATTTGTATAGTTAATGTAATCTCACATTTCCCTGAATGTGACGTAACAGAGTTAAATATGAGTTAGAATCCTAAATTTGGGACGCCGGCCACATACACCCAAGGCTGGTGGGTTCGAATTGCCCAGGCCAGTTATGGCAACTGCAACAACAATAGCCATGTGTTGTGGCGGCCGCCTGTGGTCCCAGCCACTTGGGAGGCTGAGGCAAGAGAATCACTTAAGCCCAAGAGTTTGAGGTTGCTGTGAGCAGTGACGCCACGGCACTCTACCAGGGGTGATATAGTGAGACTCAGCTTCAAAAAACAAACAAAAAAATAAATATATAAATAAATCAAGAATCCTAAATTTGCAGTTTACAGCTGGGACTCTAATAAATTTAACAAAATTGCTCAATCAAGAATGACTCATCTGTCCAATGAAAATAAGATTTTTATGAGGATTAAATGAGATGGTATATGAAAATGACCTATCACAGGAATAAACAAGCATTCTTTCTTACCACGTTATAATCAGAAAGTAAACAGAATTTAATTTGTCCTCAATAACTTATAAATATAAATTACTGTCTTTCATTGTTTAGATTTGACTTTTTCCTATTGTATGTTTTATAGTCTGGCTTTTTAGCATTTTCTTTTATCAATATAACCACTAATAACTATTCCAACTTAAATTGCAGCTTTTAATAAATGTTAATTTAAAAAACTAAATGTAAAAATAAAAGTCACTATTCTGTGGGAGTTGATTACTGACTAGCATTGCATTTTCTTGTTGTTGGTTTTATTTATAGGCTGTTCCACACTTTAGATGTTAAGTCTTCTATGTGCTGCCTAAGTAATTTTGTACAGCTAGTTGAGAGTATGGTAGCCTCAAAATGACCACCAGCAATTTCATCCCTCCCTGAATTAGCTTTCTGCTGCACCTATAAAAAGGTAGGGTCTACTCCCCACCTAGAATTTTGGATGGCTTCTTGACTTGTTTTGATCAATAAAATGTAGCAAAAATGATTCTGTGGCAGTTCCAGGACTAGTCTAAAAAACGCTAGCAGTTTTTGCTTTTGCTCAGGGAAACGAGCCATTTTCCTATGAAGAAGCTCAAGTCAGTCTTCACTGTAAAGACAGGCCCTGTGGAAGAGCATCAGGATACGGACAGGGAGTGAAGTATTTTGGGGCTATGCAGCCCAGCCTATCCTAGGCCAGTAGCCAGGTGAATTTGAATGCAGTAGTGTAACTTTAGCAAATGTTGGGTAGAACAAAAGAACTGCCCATCAAAATCATGCTTAAACTACTGACACATAAAGTTCTGAATAATAATAATAATAATAATAATAATAATAATACTAATAATAATAAACAGTGGAAATAAGCCACAAGGAGTAACTGGGGAAATAGAAAATATTGAAAAGAAAATAATAATATGGAAATACCCTAAAGAAACAGTAACCATTAGTCAAGGGGGAAAAAAGGAAAGAGGAGCCAATAGTCAATAGCACAAAAGTCAATGAGAAGAATATAAAAATTAAAGAAAATGCAAGCACCAGATGGGATTTTTATTAATTGCTTTGATTCTGATTGTCTACTTTCTTGGAAACTTGCAAATCATTCCTCTCGAGGCCTCTAAATTACTGAAACAAGTCATCAACTGGGATATTATTTAACTTACGGTCTGACAGCTCCCTTCCAAAAGTTGCTTTTTCTACATAGACTGCCAAATGTCTGTTCTATTCAAGTACTACTAATTTGCCTTCTTTTTTTTTCTCTTTAAGTCATATCCTTTTTATCTTAGGTTAGTAATTGTCCTATTTCTCATAAAGGAGATGCTCTGACATACCTGGTCAGATTCCCTTCTTTCATATACTTGA
This sequence comes from Perodicticus potto, assembly GCA_963574655.1. Classification (NCBI taxonomy): domain Eukaryota; kingdom Metazoa; phylum Chordata; class Mammalia; order Primates; family Lorisidae; genus Perodicticus; species Perodicticus potto. The sequence continues at coordinate 14,474 of CAUYRH010134773.1, read as the reverse complement.
AGAATTTCTTACCATTAGATTTAGAGCACAACCACCACCAACACCAAAAATGTATTCCTTACAGTTTTTTACTTCCTACAACTTGAAAAAAGTTGCAATGTTTTGGAAATCACTTATCGTTGCAAAAATAAATGTGTTTTAGTGTAGGTTCCAAATGAGATCAAGAAGATTAAATTCTTAAAAAACCAAAATCTTGTCCATTTTGACTTATCCCTTGAAGGGCTACATTTTATACTTATCTGTAAACTACATAGCCTCTAATGTTTTGAACATATGAAGCATTTAATGTCTGGTACCTCAGTGTTAGTAGACAGACAATTCTAATTCCTCTATTCTATCAGGGTTCACAGTACAGGTTGAGTATCTCTAATCCAAAAGCCCCCAAATCCACATCTTGTTGAATACCAACCTGATGCTTAAAGAAAATGCTCTATTGGAGCACTTCAGAGTTTAGATTTTCAGGTTAGTGAAGTTCAACTGGTAATTCTCACACTGCTTTACATATTTTGTAATATGCTATTGTAGGGATGAACTATTCAATACTTGTATTTCTTGTATCAATCAACTATCACATCCTCTTATTTATATTCTCACTCACTAATTCTTTTAATCGCCTTTTCTTCCCCATTCCTTCTGCCATGACCCTACTTCAAGCCCCCATTACCTCTCTTCCACATCATTCTGCAGTAATCTCCTTCGTCAACTCTTACTCCCCTCTAGCCACTGCTTTTCCCACCATACTTTATTTGCCAACCACCAGAATTAATCACTTCACTTTCCACATACCCTTCAAAGTCCAAATGGCATTAGATTTCTTTCACTTTTCTCTATGTTGAACCTTCCTAGTGCCTTTCACCATTCATCAGATATTACTTCACTGGGTTCACTATCTTAATCACCTCCCTCCCCTGCCCCCCAAGAAGGCAATAAAATATGTACTAACTGAACTATGGGGATAAAAATTAAATATACAATTTGAATTATGATATGAAAATATAGATGAGAAGATTTCTTTCCTATTTAGAAATCTGATTTAGACAGCTACTGGAAATCATAGGGAATGAGTCATATTCATACAGCTAGTTGCGTATTCCAGTTCAGCACTTGCTCCAAAACAAAGCACATTTTTGTCTCAAGGGGATATATACAAAACACATACACAGGCAAATAAAACACACACATATAAATAGCATAAAATTGTATCTTAAGAGTAGACTGTACATATTAAGATCATGATTATCTTGAGTTTTTGAGGTGAGAGAAAATGACATTTGAAGTAAACTAACAAAATATAAGGGTTTTCTAACTAACTTTTTGTGTGGACACTTTACTTAACAGAATATACTGAAGATTATCAGTGTTAGTAACACAAAACGTGTTACTGAGATGTATTCAGGATAAAGCTTTAAAGTAGATAAGAAAGGATGTAAATAGGGAGGGGTGTTAACCACAGTGAATGACAGAGGCCCTGAATTTACTTTCTTGGGGGGAAATTCTTTTTAAATATGTGTCATATTCTCATAAATATGAAGTAAAACACAGACAACTGCATGATAGTCAGGGTATTCAATCAATAGTCCAATCAAGCATTCTCTCCCAAATGGTGAGTCGCTCTTGAAAGAAAAAAAAAAAAAATCACCATTTCCATCATTTCACTGTAATTTCTTTCCTACTAAATCCCCGTAAGCTGGCAACCACACACCTCTAATACTTCTACCATTGGCAAGGTGTTTCTAATAAAGAAAAGTACTGTGTATAAAGATTTTCATTAAAAGATATTATAATAAAATCTACTTATAATCAAAAATATTACCTAAGGTTGATGGGACTTACTTTTACTTATATATTTTTACATTTTTATAATAAACATAAACTGGCCAACAGCCTTCCCTATCCTAAGTCAATTAGGTATGATGCAACACAAATAACTAAACTGAAACTTCTATATCTCAATTATAAATGCCAAAATAAATATAATAAAAAATGGCAAAGGTCAAAGACAGCTTTTTCTCTAAAAATGAGCTATTAAAAACCAGAGATTTGATACACACCAATATCGTTAACTTTTTAAAAACCTAGAAAGATAAACTTTTTCTCAGAAAATGAAATAAACAATTTAAAAATGCTTACTCTTTGTTGTTTGTAGTGCTTAAACATTCTAATACAGTGTTCAATGATAAACAGCAAATAAATGCCTCCTAGAGCGACAAGTCCTTTCAAAACAGCATCGTATTCTTCCAAAAACTTCTTAGATTCATGTCCATGAGAATGTCCATGTCCATGTGCATGTTGATGACTGTGGTCATGTCCACCCTGAGACTGTCAATGAGAATAAGGAAAACTTCTAAGCAAGTAAAGTGCTATTTTAAATTTGAGATTTTAATTTCCTACAGAAAACAGAAAATACCTTTTAATTGTTAAAGTGCTCCCCTAGATATTATCTCACTTAAAGTAGTCTTCCATTTAATTTGCTTTACTCAATTGTCCATACATATATATGTGTTATACATAAAACGAAGATCAGACTCAAATACCTATGAGAGTAAGATATATACTACAGTAAGATAAACAAGCCAGAAGTAATAATGGGGGTGATGGGTTCTTTGTAAATCAAAGTGAACAAGACCCACTTAAATGCCAAATATTTGGTAAAAACAAAACACACAAACTGATTCACAGCAGGTCACTACTTATGACTCCCTACAATCTAACTCTTTCTTAAACTGATTGCATTTTTTTAAGATTCTTCTCCTATAAAATTATTTCAAAAAGGTGATGAGATTGTTACCTTTGCACATACTGGGTAATATTAATAATAAGGGCATATACATAAATGTGTGTGTAATTTTCCATATTTTAAACCTTTAGCAAAAATAAACATATGTATAGAAAAAGTTATATTTCAACACTGTAAAATATGTAGGCATCACAATATTAATCTTAAAGACTTTAAGTTAGGCAACTAGGCTTAAGCATTTTTCTTCCCTGCAACATTTATTTATCTTCTTTTTCTGATTTCTTAACCTTTCAAAGGAGGTTAGAGCACCCAACAAGGCAATGGTTAAGTTTACTTAATCCCTCCTTACTAGAAAAACAACTCACATGGCACTTAACTATCACATCAACTCCCTTATTAGGCTTAGTTCTAAAATTGTTGTTGTTCCTATTGGTTGGTAGAAAGGACAAAACAAAAAAAACCATATCGACAGTCTTAAGATTCATTAATCCATTTATAAATGGATTAATTAGTCTATCATTAGCCTGTAATGCCATACATTACTCTTAGATTAGAATTCTGGAATTCTGAACCAAAAGTACGGAAGGGGAGAAGAGTTATACACAATATACAAATACAATCCTGTATCCCAAATACTACAGAAGAGAAATATTAAATGTTATAATTTTAGACTTGGAAAAGAAGAGTATTATTTTCCTAAAGTAAAAACAGTGAAAGTAAACCCAATACTTCTGGCTGGTGACAGATAGCTACCTACCTCCCTATCAATAGGTTACAGATAGATAGCAATCTTTAAAAAAATCTTTACAAGCTTATGATCATATCATTACAAGTATCAAAGAAAAGAAAGCACGTGGTACTCTAGGTGAAAAGATAAACACCCTCTTCCATGTATAATGAGCTAAAAGGCTAAAATAATTACCTGAGCATATCTGCCTACTACTGCTCAAATAAAGATACAGATGGCATCTTGGCTATGTGTACAATCCATTACAATACTCCTTATACATCTCTTCTAAAGGCTTACTTGATACACTACATAGGTTAAAAGACAGATGACTCAATGCTTAAGTATTCATTTTCAGAATTTCTAATATAGTAAATTTTAATCCAATGAGTATTTTTAAAGACTAGTAGACAAAAAACTGCCATTACCAGTCTTTGCTGCTATTTAAAAACCTATGATTAAATTGATTTCAAAAACATTGCTATTAAAACTGTAAAAATGGAAAAAATACTTCATCCCTATAAGCAAATAAAACATCACAACTACTAGATGAGTGTGCCATAGCTTGCTAATGAAGGACCCTTTTAGCTTAAATATCTTTCAGTTTTAATCTTTTAAAAGATTAAAAATGTCACTTACATGGGGCAGTAGATGAAGAAGAGCATCTCCACTCATTGTTCCTACAGCTAGTGCAACAAGGAATGTGAGAAGGAACTTGAAGCATCCTTGGTTAATGATGGGAACCAAGATCACGCCTAGCAAGGAAAGCAGGCTAATGACAGTGATAGAAATGATTCCACAAATCCATGCTGTAGGAAAGAAATCAATAGTCAACATTAGTATTACAACAGAAACCAAAAATGCTCCGAAGAATAAACTTAAGATAAACCAGTCATGGAAGGCAGATTATCTTATTCACACTGTGCTTTTTAAGAAGCTTTATGGCACTGCTACAAAAATATGACATATAACCAATATGAACACTTAAGAAACTCAGAAACTTAAGATATAAATAGTAACTTCACACATCAAAGTGACCAGTCAACAGTAAGTTATAGTATACTTAAAATAACAAAAAGTGTGGAAATAGAATGTTTCTAACTAAAGAACTGATAAATGCTTAAGGTGATGTATGCCTGCATCAAAACATCATATGTACTCTATTGTACATATACACAACTATTATGTACCCATAATTAAAAATTCAAAAATTAAAAAAAAGCGCCTTCAATGGCACACTATACATATGAGAAACAATGACTTCAAATGGCTTAAGGATGTATTTCACTCTTAAACTCTAGACCAGTGGTTCTCAACCTTCCTAATGCCGTGGCCCTTTAATACAGTTCCTGTGGGTCCGAGAACTGCTGCTCTAGACTGTAAATAAAAATTCCCTAATGTCTAAAGGAAGAGCCAAAACAAGAGAACTATTTAAAGAATGTAATCATAAAACTTATGCGAGAGCATTTTAAAAAGCCAATTAATTACCTAATGCATTATAATACTTATACATCTTTCTAATACAAAGTTTAAGAAACATACCAAACTAAAATGGAAATATATTCACATGACTAGATAACAGAAAGGCTTTTACAGGTACTTTACTGTAACAAATGATAATTCAGTCCTATATTCCTTGATTTCTTCTCACCCCCACACCTGATTTCAAATTCTCACTACATAATTTTAAATGACTCAGAACACAAAATAAATGTTTTCACAACATGACTTGTAAGAAACTTAAGTGTGGTGGGGAAGAGGAATTCTGCATGCTTCTTTACCCACATCATTCATGAACAGGTAAGATACCAGAAATAAATGCCTGTGATTCCTGAGATGGACCAATTCATTATAATTTCTATTACTGGACTAAACTAAAATAAAAATTACTTTTAAAAATTCTGCCTATTTTAGGCTGGGCAGAGCGGCTCATTCCTGTAATCTTAACACTCGGGGAGGCTGATGCAGGTGAATTGCATGAGCTCAGAAGTTCGAGACCAGCCTAAGCAAAAGCAAGATTCCGTCTCTAAAAATAGCCAGCATTGTGGTGGACGCCTGTAGTCTCAGCTACTCAGGAAGCTGAGGCAAGAGATAGCTTGAGCCTAAGATTTTGAGGTTGGCTCAGCACCTGTGGCTCAACGGACTAAGGCACTAGCCACATACACCTGAGCTGGCAGGTTCGAATCCAGCCCGGGCCCGCCAAACAACAATGACAACTGCAACCAAAAAATGGCCAGGCGTTGTGGCCAGTGCCTGTAGTCCCAGCTACTTGGGAGGCGGAGGCAAAAGACTCGCTTGAGCCCAGGAATTGGAGGTTGCTGTGAGCTGTGATGCCACAGCACTCTATCCAAGGTGACAGCTTGAGGCTCTGTCTCAAAAAAAAAAAAAAATAGATTTTGAGGTTGCTGTGAGCTATGATGTCACAGAACTACCGAGGGTGATAAAGGAAGACTCTGTCCCCCTCTACCACAAAAAAAGTTTCTGCATATTTTAATGTTTAGCTACAGAAAATCTCACTGAAGAGTGATAATTTTATAGAGGTTTTAATCTAAAATATTATTTTTCTAATCAAATCTAATAGGACTATAAATTTGCTGAGATATGTTACTTTAAGTCTATGATAAATGACAAAAGGAAAAATACATCTCTTCAAGAAAATAACTTAAAATTTTCAAAACCAAAGTGAAGTAAAGACAGGTAAGGCAATGACACTAATCCAATAAATGTTGTACTTTATTGATAAAATTGTGTTTATCCTGGCTGGGCACAGTGGCTCACGTCTGTAGTATCACCACTCGGGGACGACAAGGTGGGAGGATTGCTTGAGCCAAGAGCCTGAGACCAGCCTCAGCAAAAAAGAGATCTCATCTCTACCAAAAATAGAAAAATTATCCAGGTGTTGTGGCAGGTGTAAAAAAGAGATCTCATCTCTACCAAAAACAGAAAAATTATTCAGGTGTTGTGGCAGGTGTACGTAGTCCCGACTACTCAGGAGGCTGAGGGAGGAGGATCATTGGAACCCAAGAGTTTGAGGTTGCTGTGAGCTAGGCTGATCTAGCCTGGGGCAACAGCATGAGATTCTGTCTTAGTAACATCAACAGCCAAAATTGTGTTTATCCACTGGACACTGTAGTCACATTATTTAATGACATAACACTATAGTCAATATTCATTAGCTAAATTAAAATAATAGATCATCTATCACTGATGGAAGTTTTGTGGTTTACCCTTTACCTTAAGAGACATTTATTGCAGAATAAATAAAGAAAACACAAGGGGACAAAAGGAGATCCAAACATACAACCCATATTAGAGGGACAAAGATCACGCAGAGGCAGGCACTCAACTCCTGAGGAACCAGGGTCAGGGAAAGATTTAATACAAACTCATAATAATGCCCTATAAGATGGCTTCAGATCGGCTGGGTACTGAAGTGCAGGATCCTGCAGAGTGGAAAGAGCCATTGCCAGGACTGTGACACGTGGAAGGTGGATACATACAGGACTAGGACCCTAAACAGAATCCTCACCCTGGCTATGCTCTGTGAGGCCAAGAAGTGTCAGTGGTACAAGAAGCCATGCAGCTGGCAACCACAGGGAAGCTGTGAAATATGTGGGAGGATCTACAAAGTGAAAATGGCTTGCAATACCAACTTTTTGTTGTGAAGGAACCAGGCATACCCATGACAGGGCTGCTGAGCCTGTGGATGGGATACCCAGCATAAAACCCTCTTCCAGATTATGTCTCCACCTCTTTTCCTTCTATAATCTCGTTTCCTATTTCCTTTCTCTACAATAAACTCAATCTCATTGAGTTTTATTAAATGAAATAAAAAACTGACTCTGAAAGTAATGGAGGAACAGAATGGTCTTTGGCAGGGGCTGAGGGAGGGGGTAATAGGTACAGAATTTCAGTTTGGGAAGTTGAAGTATTTCTAGAGATCAGTGGTAATAGTTACACAAAAATTAGAGTGCTGAACTTTATGTCATTGCACTGTACACTTTAATGGTTAAGATGGTAAATTATTATGTATATTTTACTATCATAAATTTTCTTTAAAGCCTAGGAGAGGTGAGGAAACTTTCTAAAATGTGTAAAATATATTATTTCCTATCCTCAAATCAAAATGTTATTTGAAAACATGTTACTCTTCACAGAACTAACCACTCCCCTCCAAATGTTAGGTAAAGAAAAAGAGAAGATACATGTACATATTTGGAATAAATTCTGCTTCTGAAATACTTATCCCCCCCCCCAAAAAAAGAGAGAGAGTAAAGGAAAAGAAAGAAAGGTTAACATTCTGGTTAGTGGAACAGAAGGGTAAGAGGAAGATTCCCCTAACCAGTGCTGAGATTATAAGGCACAAAATAAAGGCAAAACCTCTATCCTAGAAAGAAAAATATATGGTAAAAATAAGGTTTAAACTAAGGTTAACTTAATAATAATGATCAAGTTACTTTATCCCTTGTTCATAGACAGGAACAATAAAATCCATGGGAGGGCCTAATAAAACACATTCGGAGAAGCGGCTACACATGAGAGTTTTAGACATGAGGTATTGGAGTCAATAGTTACTGGACAATTAAATCAAAAAATGTTTCACAAAACCAACAGCTCTCTGGCTCCAATCACAGTAGGTGAGGAAAAAAGGAAATACAAGGAACTGGATACTCACAATAACTAAATGGGACAAATTTAAGTTGGTGACAAAAAAGTTAACCTTAAGATAAAACGTATCTCATACAGTAATAAACAACTACACCTTCCCAAATACAGGCTTCTTAAATTTGGCAATAATCCAACCTACAAGCAAACAACCTAAATGCCATGTCAATTAAAAATTTAAAGAAAAAATATATTAAACTACTTAGAAAAGCCAATAATTATGCTCTGAGATATTCTATGAGAGGAAAAAAATTGTATATACTCACTAACATAAATATATACAGACAGGAATTGCCCAAACTGAAGAGAAGACCCAAAATACATAACATAAAACACAGCAAGCAAACTTGATGACTCTTCTGAATTATTAGAAATTGTATTAACCATAATTATTTTAGCAAAAATTATACTAGAATTAGTCACCAAAATTACCCAATAAAAGTATTCATTTTATGCCTATGTTTCAATGTCCAAAAAGTCATATAACCAGATTAAAATGCTAAATTCAATCTGTACTTGTCAAAATCTAGTTGGGTAAATCTCTATCAGATTATTCTTTTTTTTAGGGTTACATTACATTCTACACTGGGAAATCCATAATACTCATTCATTTTTGGACTTAATGATACCTGCAGTATCAATTAAGCTTCTAAATCTTAACACAGAGAGAATACCATTAATTTGATGCAGCATACATCTGTGATGATTAACAATTTATATAACTTAACAAGCTAATAAAATAGCAGTAGAAGCATACTTTATATTTTCAGCTTATTACGTTTTGAAAGACCATAGTAAAACAACATATGTATTCTTACAAGAATTCTTATTCTTATGTCTTAAAATATCTACTTATTATAGAATTGAGAGAAAATGTGATTGCGTTACATAATCATAAAACTGATGGAAATGAATGTTATTATAAGCAAATATTTCCTTTCTATAATTACCATATAATAATGTTAACTTCTGGCTAGGAATGTCTTGGATGTTGTGGGGCAACACAGAGTCCTAGGGCTTCCTCACTCCCAGTTTCTGCTAGAAAACACTGTTTTCCTTACCTAGCCATACGCAGGATGTAACTCCGCACAATGATGTTAATATGCCTACTACGACTACTGTTTGTTGTACTGCCACTACTCTTCCCCTCAGATATATAAGCGTATGGGACCTTCCAGTTGCACGAACTTTCTATACCTGCTCATTGACCCCTGAGAGCCAAATAAAGGCATGTCATATCTGCCTTCGGCTCTGCAGTTGTTCTTCGGTCTGAATGCATCTGGTGTGAACCTACCAGGCATCACCCTCTTGCATTACAATTGGTGTCATGAACAGGACTCAGGTTGGTATGGAGCCCCTGAAGAACAGGACAGAAGTGTGGCCCACGTGGAGAATGTGGTACTCAGTGACAAGACCTTCATCTGCTTGGGCAACCCCCAGTACGGGACTCCATAGTGGGTGGAGAGAACATACCCTTAGGGAGACATATGAGAAAAAGAGCTGCCGCATCCCCGTGGGGACTGTGGATTGGGTGGTTCTTACAGCCCTACAGAGCCTAGACTGAGGCAGTCTGATGTGAGAGCTGGTATACAGGCACCCCAGGAGGCAGAATACAGGGTGGCCCAAGTTGGGTATGTGGTACTTGGTGGTGAGCTTATTATCTGCCTGGGTGTCTCCTCCAGGGATGGCCTGAAGTATATGGAACTTTACAGTGAGTGGAAAAAGCTCTTTATGCCCTTGAGGAGACAACTGAGAAAAAAGAGCAACTAAGTGGCAGGAGGGGCCGTGGGCTGGGTGTTCCTTACAGCCCTCCAAGTTGAGGCTGAGCGGACCCTCTGCCAGGTGACTCATGTTTGCAAGTTCCTTTGAGAACTGGTAGAAGAGTGACAGCGGCAGCTGGCACTGAAAGAGACCAATTGCCTCTTGTAGGAGGAGTGGCATGGGAAGATCTGGAGCTGTGCAAAATCTCCGGCTGTCATGGTGGCAGTCTCCTCCAAAGGCGAGGGAAACAAAGTGCCACATTTCCAAGCCTGCCAGTGGACGCCCAGAAGGTAAAAACCTAACAGCCAATGGCCCCAGAAGAATGCCCTGCTGGGGCCCCTGAGGTAATGGAACATTCCTCCTTCAGTCCATGATGGAATTGGTAGAGTTGGGGGTACAGTCCAGACAGAAGCCTACTGTCACTAGCTGCCTGGATGTTGTGGTTGTGGGACCTGGGTATGGATGATATTGTTTTAGATGAGAAAGAAATGGAAAAGCTGGCTTTGGTGACTACTCATCCCTCTTTGCGGCAGCGTCTCCAGAACAGCTGCTGGAATGGTAGGGCACCCACTCATTGTTAGGTTGGGTACAGTCTGTATACTGTGGGCCAATGTCAGAGACCTGACCTGCTCAGTAAGCAAACGGCAATCATATGCTGTACTGCAATAGGTGTTAATGTGAGCTGGGCTTGGGCAATACTATGTTTAATTTGCATGCTTGGGGTCCTAATGGTGAGCGGTTTACAAATGCAATGCAAGATGCAGTGTTAGATTGTGCCCCCTCATCCCTGTTTGGGTCTTGGGTGACAATCTTAGCGACCAATATGGGCAGGCCTATAAATGATGTTATCAGCACTATCGCTGATTTGGGGGAAGCTAAACCATTAGAGAAGGGAAGGGTCTGAGGACTGCAAGAAAGTCAGTCAATGCTCCCTCATTGTTTGCTGTGGTAGGTTATATATCATAGCTGTGGTTATTTGGATGCAGTCTTCAACACTCCCTGCACTGGGACCTGGAAAGAAAACTAAAACACCAGACTGTGAGGCAAGAAACCCCAATAGAGTAGAGTGTGAGGCAAGATAAGAGTCTTTGGGCTTCCTTGCCCACAGGTCTGCCAGAACTATAAGCAGTCATAACTACAGACGTAACTAGGCCAATGATGTCATGTTTGTATGACTACTATATTACTACTGTCTGACCACTGTACGACTACTGTTTGGCACTCTGCCAGTACTCTTCCCCTTAGATATGTTAAGTGTACAGGACCTTCTGTTTGTGCAGACTTCCCATGCCTGATCGCTGCCACTGTGATCTGAATAAAGGTATATCATACCTGCCCTCTGCTCCTCAGCTCTTCTTTGGTCTGAACACATTTAATGTGAACCTATGGGGCATTGGCCTCTTGCATTACAGGTGTGAAGAAGAGTCTAGGAAAGCGTCTTTGTAGCCAAAAACATTTTGCAATGTTCCAAAATGATTCATAATCTCACATGGCTTTTGGTAAATTAGCCAAAAACCAAGTTACCAAATAACAAACTGATCAAAATCTAATTCAATAAAAGTAATGTCAATATGCTAATGGAAGAGCTAAATACATTATAAACGAAGGCCAATCACTGGCAGATTGACACACATGAACTAGCCTAGGGCTTACATCTATAGTTGCGGGTGGATCTCTGTGAATTCATGTGTGCATAAACTGGTACCTGTCACATGTATTCCACACTCTCATATACAATTTCCTGTGTATCAGCTATGAGGACTATCTCTTTTTCACCCACTTCAGAAATCAAATCTGTGAACTAACAGAAAAAAATGCTTTGAAAGAGAAATGGCCACCTACTGATTAAAAAAAAACCTTCACTGCTTGGCTCGGCACCCTCAGCACAGTGGTTACAGCGGCAACCACATACATCAAGGCTAGCGGGTTCAAACCTGGCCCAGGCCACCTAACAACAGTGACAGCTGCAAGAAAAAATAGCCAGGCTTTATGGTGAGTGCCTGTAGTCCCAGGTACTTGGGAGGCTGAGGCAAGAGAATCACTTAAGCCCAAGAGTTTGAGGTTGTTGTGAGCTATGAAACCACCGCACTTGACACAGTGAGACTGTCTCAAAACAAACAAACAAAAACCTTCACTGGCATGTTATATTTGACAATTGAAATGCAGAAAATATCATAATCTCACAAAGGAGAAAGCCTAAATAAATCAATCCAGGGCAATAACACTGCCTAACTTTCAGGGCACCATTCTTTTTTTCTTTTTTTTTTTTCATTAAATCATAGCTGTGTACATTAATGCAATCATAGGGTACAATGTGCTGGTTTTATATACAATTTGAAATATTTTCATCAAACTAGTTAACATAGCCTTCACAGCATTTTCTTAGTTATTGTGTTAAGACATTTATATTCTACATTTAGCAAATTTCACATGTACCATTAATGTATCTTTTAGGTAGTGTCATTTACTTAGAATACAATGTAAATTATATACCCTTTAGTAGTTCAATGAAATGCTATTTGGTAAATTTCCCATCCAAAATGATTTGATACGTACATGTATATGCACACACATGTATTTTAAAGAATTAATACACATTTTTAGTTTCCCGTTTATATAGTAAAATACATCTCATTAAACTGATTATAAAAAACAATAAAAAGTCAAAAATCAGATGACTATGCTCATCTTCAAATTAAATAATCTCTATAAGCCAGATGCAGGGGCTCACACGTTTAATTCCAACAGCTGAGGTGGGAGAATGGTTAGAACTTAGGGGTTGAAGATCAGCCTGAGCAAGAGTAAGTCTCCATTTCTACTAAAAATAGAAAAAATGAGCTGAGCATTATGGCCAGCACCTGTTGTTATTAGGAGGCTGGCAAGTCTGTTTAAAGAATCCAGAACTCTACTGGGGAAGGAGCTGAATGATGGGGTAGGTACATTTGCCCCAAAGTACATGATGATCTCTAATGTCCAGCCTGAGCAAGAGCCTGACCCTGTCTCTACTCAAAATAGAAAACACTAGCCAGACAATGTGGTGGGTGCCTGTAGTCCCAGATACTTTCAAATTGAGGCAAGAGGCTTGAGCCCAAGAGTTTGAGGTTACTGTTAGCTATGATGCCACGGCACTATACCAAGGGTGAAAGAGTGAGACTCTAATCTCAAAAAAAAGGAAAATCTCAAATGGTTGAATTCCCTTTCTCCTATTTCTTTTTGTTTTTAAGACAGTCTCTGGTGCCTAGGCTAGAATGCTGTGGAATCAGCCTAGCTCACAGCAACCTCAAACTCCTGGGTTTAAGTGATCCTCCTGTCTCAGCCTCCCAACTAGCTGGAACTACAGGTGACCACCATGATGCTTGGCTAATTTTTCCATTTTTAGTAGAGACAGGATCTCACTTTTGCTCAATCCCGTCTCCTCCCCCTTCAGACTTCCAGAGTGGTTAAGATTACAGGTGTGAGCCACTGCACACATCTGGCCTTTATACATAAAACACAGAAGGCATAACTAAGACCATTATAACAGACTAATTACTCCTTCATATACACATTGCCTCACCTGACACAGGTGGGAATTTAAAAATATTTTCAAAGATGCCAACTATTCTGCTCCTTTAAAAAGACAACTTTTCTTAATTCCTTGCTTATTAGTAGCTATCTGAACTGACAACATACTAGCTATTGTCACATTGTCATGTAGGTAGAAAGAACTTTATAATCTACATTAGCATTATCAAACTGTGCTCATTTGTTCCATGAGATGGAATATTTCGAAGGGGAGAGAGGGGAGAATTAATAATCAATTAACATTTGTTAGTAGTACCAGATTAAACAGGTTTCTTCAGAGCCTCTGAGTTTAACAAGGAACATGAAACTCTGAATGGAGAATAATACAATTTGTAGCATTTCCCCAACTTATATGATCATGGAACCTACTAATACTACATATAAGTGGGGGTCTTCAAGAAGTTCATGGAAAAAACATACTACGAAAATACAATTAATTTTGTGCCCTAACTGAAGTGTTTTCTCAAGTAAATGAAAACATCACAAACAACAGCCAACATAACAAACATGTCAATTGATTTAGCTTGTACAATTCTAAATAAAAAATTAAAAGTTGAGCAAACACCCCTCACAGCAGATAAACAAGGAAATAGAGGACTTAGCACAATAAACCTAATAGATATACAGAATACTCTACCCAATAACAAAAGCACAAACATTCTTTAGTGCACATGAAACATTTTTCAGGATAGACCACATGTTAGGACACAACTGAAGTCTCAATAAATTTAAAAAGATAAATATAATACAAATTGTCATTTCTTACCACAAAGGAATGAAATTAGAAATTAACTAAAAGCAAAGTATCTCAAGAATGGAAGAAAAAGTATCCAATGTACTCACCCTACTATGAAGCTAATTTATAGCTTTCATATGAAGGCTATAACCCAATTATAGCACAAGAATATGGGGAAAGGGGCAGGGGAGAGGAGGAAAGGGGAGAAGATAGGCGGAGGGAGGGTAATTGGTAGGTCAACACCTATTGTGCATCTCAGAAGGGTACAGGTGAAACTTACTAAA
>CAUYRH010134771.1:0-16415 GCA_963574655.1 Perodicticus potto | reverse complement strand
TGAATACAGTCCCTTCCGCTGGGGGCAAGGTGAATGAATGTATCAATGGATACAGTCCATTCATGGAATTGAGGCCTAGGAAATTCACAAGAAATTGACCTAGGCATAGGAAATGGGGGTTCCACATTTAGTCCTAAGTGTAAAGTGAAGGAGACACCTAGGCACAGGTGTCTCCTCAGCGGTTATCCAGCCTTTTTGGCTATTGGAGCCTCCGGTGGGGGTTGGAGGTCCCCCTCCTTGCCTGTCATCCAGCCCGCTGGTTCCTCAGCTGGCTGCCACAGCACCGAAATGTCTAGTATTTTAAAAGAGCAGTCTAGGACCTGTTTTGTTTTAGGAGAGAATTATCAGATATATCATCTACTGAAAACTATAGAGTTGTTCCATCAAATAGAAAGATCAGACCCTTTCTGCCTAGTGGCTTATTTGAGTGTGTTTCGAACTTTTTTTTTTTTTTTTTTTGAGACAGCTTCAAGCTGTCGTCCTGGGTAGAGTGCTGTAGCATCACAGCTCATAGCAACCTCCAGCTCCTGGGCTTAAGCGATTCTCTTGCCTCGGCTTCCCAAATAGCTGGGACTACAGGTGCCTGCTACAATGCCAATTTTTTGGTTGTAGTTGTCATTGTTTTTTGCCAGGCCCGGAATAGATTCAAACCCTCCAGCTCTGGTATATGTGGCTGGCGCCTTAACCACTTTAAGCTATAGGCGCCGAGCCATGTGTTTGGAACTTTATCAGTCTTCAGTATCTTTATTCATGATCTGGTATATTTTTAACATTACATCCTTTAGAATCCATAGATTTTTATAAAGAGCAGTTTCCAACAGACTTGACCTTGCTGGAAATAGATGTATTATGGACAGTTAAGTGCTTGGTGAGACAATATTTGCTGAATTCACTCTAGTTTTTGGCAGTCATATCAAGTAATTGGGTTGAGATATAGTAATTATAGTAAACCTGGCTTATATGCTGCCATAGTAGGTCTCCATCCATTTGCAGGCTTGAAACCGCCTAGCCTATCCTGTATGAGGAACCTTAATAGCAGACCCTAGTTAGAAATTCTTGTTGCAGACCCTGCAGATGTAGTTAAGGTCCATATTTTAATTTTCTAATTGTGAGGTGTTTTGCAGGGTCTATTCGCTTCCGTGTATTGCTGCTTTTGCTGATGAGAATGAGGTACGTTTTTCTGTGTTGGAGGTGTGCAGTGAAACCTATAGTTGGGTCAAACTTCTGCTCTCATAACTCAAAAGGGCTTTTTAAAGAAGGATGGTAACTTCTCTCCCCAGTGACCTCAATTACCAAACTGTATCATGCCATAATCAGGATGCATTACCAATAAGTTTAAGGGTTCCATTGTTACTATTTGGAAGACGGAATTTTAGCGCCTGTACTATACATAGGAAGTTAATGATAGGACCTTGCTGGATTCGCCCTATTTGTGGGTAACATTCATGCTTAGACGGGAGGGAAAAGGGTGATTTTCCTTGCTGCTGATGCTTCTCCCTCTTCTCCTCAACCAGTGGGGCCACTGTCCTTTCTTTTTCCTTTTGGAGACAAGCATCTCACTTTCTTGCCATCAACCCAGCTCACAGCAACCTCAGACTCTTGGGTTCAAGCAAACCTCCTGCCTTTCTCAGCCTCCTGAGTAGTCAGAAATCTGAATCAGGTGCCCACCACAACGCTGGGCTAATTTTTCTATTTTTAGTAGAGATGGGGTCTGGCTCTTGCTCAGGCTGGTCTTGAACTCCTGAGCTCAAGGGATTCTGTACTTTATAGCTCGAGGGTGACCATTTTCTATTCAACTCCCTCCTTGATTTATAGGTGAACAGAGCTCTTCATGTAAAAAGTCCATACCTTGCAGCACCTCAGCCTCTCAGGTCTTGGAACCTTGACTAGGCTGAGGTTTCCCCGACCCTATCCTCAGAATGTCCTCATTCACCATTTTCTTGTGTTGGGTTCTCCTCCTTGGCATCTGTGAGCTGAACCTTCAAGTTGTCTCTCTCTAGAACTGATTTTGATAGACTGACTCCTGTGTCTCAATTCTGGTTTTCCTCTGGTTGTCTGAGGATTCTGTTCTCTGCTTGCTTCTCTTTCTAGGACTTCCAGATTTCCAGCTGCTTCAGTTAGGGCCCTTCCACTTACTCTTACACTGGCTTCCAGTAGCTGTGTCATGGGTTAAACCCTTCAGTCAGCTGTATAGCTATTAAAAAGTAGGCATGTATGGCTCGGCGCCTGTGGCTCAAGCGGCTAAGGCGCCAGCCACATACATCTGAGCTAGTGGGTTCAAATCCAGCCCGGGCCTGCCAAGCAACAATGACGGCTACAACCAAAAAACAGCCAGGCATTGTGGTGGGCCCCTGTAGTCCGAGCTACTTGAGAGGTGGAGGCAGGAGACTCGCTTGATCCCAGGACTTGGTTGCTGTGAGCTGTGATGCTACGGCATTCTACCCAGGGGACAGCTTGAGGCTCTGTCTCAAAAAAAAAAGTAGGCATGTATGATGAAAAGGAAAGATTTCCAAGTAATACTGCTTATGGAAAAATCAGGTTGTAGAGTAAGTAGCAAGTCTAGTGTTTGCTCCATTGTTGAGGAATAAAATCTTTAGCTATATTTCTCGATAAATGTCTAGAAATCATCTGGAAGAAAACCACAGGTATTGTAATTGGTACCTATGGAAAAGTACCTGTGGGATGTTGTGGGGCATGGAAGCAGGTGTTTACTGTTTCTATAAACATGTCTTATATTTATTTTATATGAAAATGAAGGTAATTTGAAATCTCCTACTCTTTAATTGGTAAGTCAATGGCAAATCCACACTTATATTTGATCACAATTAACTCCTCCAGAAGTTTCCATCCATGTGTAATGTGAATTATTAGAGCTTTAACATAGAACTGTTTTCTCCAAGATTCTATCTAGAAAACAAGTGTGGATGGAGTCATTCTGATAAATATGCTAGAGATAGTGGGAATTTGTTAAGAGCTTAGTTATATAAAATTGAGATCCTTCTCCTGTTTTGCACAAACGAGTCAGATAATAAAGAGAGGCCCTACAATGTTAAGATAATGTTTTTGCAGGTAAAGTACAAGTTCTCTTTTTAATAGAATAGTTTTTATCTGACTTTAACATGATTTTTATATGTATAATTCATGCTGAAATTCTCTTACAGGTGAGAAAACCGGCAGATGAAAAACTAGAGAAATTTTGGGTTGATTTCAACTTAGGAAGTCGGAGTGTAACTTTTTATATAGATAATGCTGAGGTAATGATGATTATTCCTGATTAGACCTCAGCACTTAGAAATTGTTCATTTGTAGGTAAATATTATGTGCTCATGAATTTTCACTTGTTTATTTTTCCAAGAGTACTCTGTGGGACTTGGTAAGACTTTCGAAGGAAGTAGTGATGAATTTTGGCATAATAGGTAAGATGATAATTTTAAACTATCCATATTAGTTCTGAGTATTGTTTCTATTTTGCAGTATATGTTAGTTAATTCTAGGGCACATTTGATCATGACTTGAGGTGGAAGAAAGGCTGTATAATGCAGCGGAAAGCTCATTGTTAATAGATTGCTGACTTGTTTGCTTTGTGATGTTGAAGTTAGCTTACTTGCCTAGTTTTCTCATTGTAAAAATAGTTATAGTTTCTCAAAAAATTAAAAGTAGAACTACCATATGGTCCAGCAATCTCACTTCTGAGTATATAGCCAAAACAATTGAAAGGAGAATCTCAAAGAGTTATTTGTATACCTATGTTTATAGCAGCATCATTTATAATAGCCAAAAGTTTGAAACAACCCAAATGTCCATGGAGAGATGAATGGATAAGCAAAATGTAGTCTGTACATACAATGAGATGTTATTCAGCTTTAAAAAAGGAAAGGAAATTGGGCAGCGCCTGTGACTCAGTGAGTAGGACGCTGGCCCCATATACTGAGGGTGGTGGGTTCGAACCAGGCCCCAGCCAAACTGCAACAAAAAAATAGCCAGGCATTGTGGCAGGTGCCTGTAGTCCCAGCTACTTGTGAGGCTGAGGCAAGAGAATCGCCTAAGCCCAAGAGCTAGAGGTTGCTGTGAGCTGTGACCCCATGGCACTCTACCAAGGGTGATATAGTGAGACTCTGTCTCAAAAAAAAAAAGGAAATTATGCAATTATATGATACATGCTTCAACATGTAGGAAACTTGAAGAAATTTTTCAAAGTGAAATAAGCCAATCTCTAAAAGACAATGTATGATTCTACTTTCATGAAGTCTCTAAAGTGGTCAAATTCATAAAGACAGAAAGTGCAATGGTGGTTTCCAAGGGCTGGGAGGAGGAAGGGATAGGGAGTTGTTGTTTAATGGGTATAGTTTCACTTTTGTAAAATGAAAAAGTTCTCGAAATCTGTGGTTCATCAATGTGAATATATGTAACTCTATTAAACTGTACCCTTAACAATGGTCAAGATGGTAAATTTTATTTAGTGGTTTTTTATTTTTTGCCTCAATTAAAAACATGTTTATAGTACTGCCCTCCCTCTTCAACAGAGTTACAGTAATAAACAATGAGTTTATGTTGACATGTACTAGTTGTATTTAAGTATCAGCCTTCTGACCTCCCCTCCCACTTAAAGATTTAACAACCAGGGCAGCACTTGTGGCTCAGTGAATAGGGCCCCAGTCCCATATACCGAGGGTGGTGGGTTCGAATCCGGCTCAAGCCAAACTGCAACAAAAAAATAGCTGGGCGTTGTGGCGGGCCTGTAGTCCCAGCTACTCGGGAGGCTGAGGCAAGAGAATTGCCCAAGCCCCAGAGTTGGAGGTTCCTGTGAGCTGTGATGCCACAGCACTCTGCCGAGGGCGAAAAAGTGAGACTCTGTCTATTAAAAAAAAAAAAAAGATTTAATAACCAGTTCATTCACCTTTCCTCTCAGCTTGGTAGAAGGCATTGAGGGGTGTGAAATCAGGAGTGATCCTTTTGTGGGTGGGTGTAAGCCATTAATACAGTTCAGCATTTCAGTTATAATCATACTTGGTCAGGTTTTCTGAAGTAGATCTTTAAAAAAAATAGGTGGATGCTTTTGAAAGTAACTCATTATACATACATTTCTAAGTAACTGGGTTTAGTAAAGTGTCAAAACTAAAATTATGTAATTGCAGGGATATTATACTTCTTTCTTACACATTTATGCCAGAATAGTAGAAATAGAAAATTGGAACCACAGACAAGAATAAAAATGTCTATCACGGAGACTAATCTATAATGGCCACTTTGGAGATTCACATTTGATGCTTCACTTCTTGGAAGCCAGAGTAAAAAGTGAAACACTATAACAATTTCTTTGTAAAAGACTTGAGGAGAACAAATCCTTCCTAACCTTTAACACTAGCTAAATGTTCTCCCATCAGACTATTTAAGGGTAATGCTGTAACCCTGAGTTCTTTTGCTGGAATTTCTTGTATACAATTAACTTTGGTGTTCTGATTAAAAGATAATTCTTGAGAATGTGAAATCATGACAAATATAGAATGAACATGTGTTGAGGATTTTGTTTAATTCATTAATTACTGAGAAAATCAATAAGATCTAATAACCAGTTAAGGGAAAATCCAAAGAACCATGTGTATATACGCAATACTGAGATTAATTTACAAATAGATGCGAAACTAGATGATTTCATACCATAGAGCACATAATTTGCATTTCTGTGGACAAGAATTACTTGCATTATTATCAGTTTTCTGCAATGTACAGATTTATAAAATAGCTCAAGGACAATGCAAAATATAGATAACCCAGTAGGATATGGTAGATAGGCACCTAGTAACTCTTGGTCAATTTCAGAATCTTTCACAATTATTCCCCTGTAGTTTTTTTGTTTGTTTTAGTACCTGTGAGAATTTGTCCCAGTAGTCAAGAATTTTGAGTTTCTTCTGTTGGGATTATTAGAAAGAGAGAGGCATTGAGGGTAGGGAATAGACTAGGAAGTAAAGTCAGTAGGAGAGGAGGAGAGTCTTTCATGGTGAGGCTCTGAAAAAATAAAGGAAAGATGAAGAAGAGTGTAGATATTGGAACTGTTAATGTCTGAGATGGTTGGGAGTTGAGAGAACTCAATACATGAGAAGAGGTGGCAATTACGTTCAGTCACAGAATTGGAAAGTCTACATTGAGTTGAGGTACTTCCTGTAGGTGAAACTGCCCTTAACATTATAAAATTGATAAGAGACCACAAAGTGGGAACTGTAGTAGGGAATGTATTAATACATGTAACCAGCCATTGTTCCCTAGCTTGTTTTCCCATAATTGTTTACTATTCAGAATCACATAGCTGAAGATCACAAAGATTCTCGGCTTTCTTCATCACTGCCGTAGATAACATCACCCTTGGGAAACCTGGGGCTAGTTTCTGAGATACCTTCCAGGCCCTGCATTCCCAGGGGTCAGCTGACCCACCCAGACCAGTGGCCCATACTGAGGAACTTACTCAACTGGTCTTGTGACCCTTACCCAAGAACCAACTCAGCAGAGATGACGTTTCTACACCCTGTGTTCCCACCCTAAACCCAGACAGTTAGCAGACCAAATTGCCTAGCCTTTTGCCTGAAAAACTATCTTTAAAAACCCTTTCTTCCTAATTCATGGAGAGAAAGATTTGAGAACTTCTTCCTGTCTCTTCATATGGCACCTGTGATAGTAAACTTTCTCTGCTGTAACCTGTTTCCTCTTGAGCAGAGGGCAATGAACCTGGTAAAGCTGTAACATATGTAGTCAAGGAAAGAGCTTTGCAAACATCTAAATAGAAATACAAAATGTAATCATAAATATAAATGAAAAGTGTGGCTTTTCAAAATGTCAAAATGTGACCGAGGCAAAGATTTCTCAATCAATGTAAGTTTTTTAAGCCAAAGTTTGAGGACTCGTCCAGGAGAAAGCCAAGCCACAGGTGCATCTGTGACTGTTTTCTTCCCAAGCAGATTTAGGAACTCAGTACTTAAGGGGAGGAGGCTAGATAGATTAATGGTTACATTCTTATGAAACCCCAGAAAATCTACTTTTTACATAAGATAAGGCAAATATTTGAAGAGAAAAGGGAGTGAAGGAAGAATCAGCTGTAGATGTCTCTGGGTAGGTGGAAGGATGATTGCTCTTGTCTCTGTTCTGCATCTGGGAAGATAAACTTATAATCAGCATTATTTTTATTTTTTTGTAGAGACAGAGTCTCACTTTATGGCCCTCGGTAGAGTGCCGTGGCGTCACACAGCTCACAGCAACCTGCAACTCTTGGGCTTAGGTGATTCCCTTGCCTCAGCCTCCCAAGTAGCTGGGACCACAACGCCTGGCTATTTTTTGTTACAGTTTAGACGGGGCCGGGTTTGAACCTGCCACCCTCAGTATATGGGGTCGGCGCCCTACCCACTGAGCCACAGGTGCCTCCCTATAATCAGCATTATTAATGTGGAATCAAACAGACTTGAGTTTTAGGAGCTAGACTTAGCCTGCAGACCTAAAGTTACAATATGAATGTCCTTGTCTGTGGGAGGCCAGCAAGCATTTTCCTTATGAGTGATCTGTGGGGACAGTCCTTATAGACACCTGAGGCCTTTTACCTTTCTGTAGGGATCTGGTTAATGCGTAATATTAATAACAAGTATTCGTTTGGAGGAGGATGTTACATGACTCCACCTCTAGGCTTGACCTTCCCTTTGGCCAAGGAGTTGAAGAGTGGTCCTGAGATTTATTTTCCTTTTCAGTGTCTTAACTTCTGGAGTAATTATCTGTTACTATTATGTAATTCAGGATATGAATAAAATGGCATTGTTATTTACTTTCAGTAAACATAAATTTTTCTTTTTGAGACAGAGCCTCACCTTGTCATGCTTGGTAGAGTGCTATGGTGTCATAGCTCACAGCAACCTCAAATTCTGAGTCTTAAGCAATCCTCTTGCCTCAGCCTCCCAAGTAGCTGGGATTATAGGTGTCTGCCACAATGCTTGGCTCTTTTTAGAGTTGAGGTCTTGCTCTAGCTTAGGCTGGTCTTGAACCTGTGAGCTCAAGCAATCCACCTGCCTTGGCCTCCCAAGTGCTAGGATTACTGGCGTGAGCAACAGCACCCGGCCAACCTAAATATTAAGTACTGCCATAAGTTTGCTGACTGGAGTACTTCTAACTTATTTTTCTGATTTTAAGTTTCTCAGCTGTATACTTTGCTACTACAGCGGTTTCCAGGAACAACCTTGCTAAAGTTAATATTCTATCCTTCGTCAATATACCACAGTTCTGTGAGAACTTACAATTGACACAGTATCTCATGGTATCTAGAGGAAGTAGGTGCTACTCCTTCCATGTTTATAGCCAAGGAAACTGAAGATTGTCTAGTAAATTCTGTAAGGAAGACTTTTGTATCATAGTCCTTCTGGCTGAGGAATTGGCATGTAGGATGTTGGAAGCTTGCTGTAGCCCTCAGCGTACTTTTTCTGACCCTTCTGTGTTTACAGTGATCCCCACAGCCCAAGTAGCTATTTACTTTTTCAGGTACTTTTTAGGGTTACCTTTGTTGCAAGGTTTAATAGACGTTCCCCGAAGTGATGAGTGAATATTCAGTAATATCAGTATTTTGAGGAGATCACTGAGCTTTACTCTAGATCAGTGATTTTTGTATTCTTCTAGAGGATCTTAGGTGTGCCACAGAAATTTATAAAGATTAATTTATAAAGATTAATTGCATTATTTTAGAAAGAAGTTCAAACCATAGTAAGTACATTCTTTTTCTTTACTTTTTTGGGATCAACATAATTTGAGTGTGCTGTGAGATAAAAATGGTTGGAAAACCCCTCCTCTGGATTGTCCTATAGAAATCTAATGTGAGCCACAAACTAAATTTAAAATTTTCTTGTAATCACATTAA
Organism: Perodicticus potto; assembly: GCA_963574655.1. Classification (NCBI taxonomy): domain Eukaryota; kingdom Metazoa; phylum Chordata; class Mammalia; order Primates; family Lorisidae; genus Perodicticus; species Perodicticus potto. The sequence goes on along the minus strand of CAUYRH010134771.1, from coordinate 7,534 downwards.
ATAAAAAAGTCGACCAATTTTTTTTTTTTTCTGAGACAGTCTCACTTTGTCATCTTTGGTAGAGTGCCATGGCATCATAGCTCACAGCAACCTCCAACTCTTGGGCTCAAACGATTCTCTTGCCTAAGCCTTCCTAGTAGCTGGGACTACGGGGTCCCACAACAATGCTGGGCTATTTTTTTAGAGATGGGGTCTGGCTCTTGGTCAGGCTGGTCTCGAAGCTGTGAGCTCAGGCAATCCATTCACCTTGGCCTTCCCAGAGTGCTAGGATTATAGGCGTGAGCCACTGTGCCCAGCCAAAATTAGACTAATTTTAATAAAACATTTTATTTAACCCAGTCAATCAAAAGTATTATCTTGGCTCAGCACCCATAGCTCAGTGGTTAGGGCGTGGGCCACACGTACCAGAGCTGGTGGGCTCGAACCTGGCCGGGGCCTGTTAAACAACAATGACAATAACAAAAAAATAGCTGGGCGTTGTGGTGGGCACCTGTAGTCCCAGTACTTGGGAGCCTGAGGCAAGAGAATCACTTAAGCCCAAGAGTTTGAGGTTGCTGTGAGCTATGATGCCATGGCACTCTACCAAAGATGACAAAGTGAGACTCTGTCTCAGGAAAAAAAAAAAATTGGTCAACTTTTTAATTTAATGTGCTGTGATGCCACTGCATTCTACTGAGGGCAACATAGTGAGACTCTGTCTCAAAAAAAAAGAAACAAAAAAATAGCCAGGTGTTGTGGCGGGTGCCTGTAGTCCCAGCTACTTGGAAGGGTAATACAAGAGAATCGCTTGAGCCCAAGAGTTTGGGGTTGCTGTGAGCTATGATGCCACGGCACTCTTCCAAGGGTACCAAAGTGAGACTTTGTCTCAAAAGAAAAAAAATATTGTCTTACATGTACTTTTGTGCCGAGTCTTCACAATCTGATGTGAAACCTACTTTTTGCTTACAGAGCATTTCAGTTTGTGCAAGCCATGTTTCAAACCTTCTACTGACCTGGACAGCGCAGATCCCAAGCTGTGCCCGCTTCACTCTTTCCCCCCTCTTTCTGTTCTCATCAATTTGTGGCCATTAGCTTTGCCTGTTCTTTCCTGGACTTTGCTGCCTTTTCTCTTCTTATACTTGACTGTAGCTTATTCTTCTTTATTGATTTGGTTTAAGCTATTTTCTCTTCTAAATCCAATCACTATTTGTCACGAAGGGGTTGGTGACTCATAGGAACACTCAAGGAGGCTGCTGTCTGAGGCACAGACTTCTCCAAGAGCTTCCTTTTCCTCTCTCCAAGGGGAGATAATTGAAATGGCAGTGGATTATTCCATTTTGCATATTGGGAATAGTGAATTTATTTTCAATTTTAGAAATAAGGATTTCAGAGAGAGAAAAAAAGTGATTATTGTGCTTAGTATATTTATTTGGAGATAAAATATCTGTTGCTGTTGATAGCTTCGTGTAAACAAAAATGCTCTTAGAAACACTGATTGAATTCCAGAAGATAAAATACCTCTATTTTTTCTGCTAAGATAAGCTACTTCTCTATTTTTTTGTAAGATCAACCAGATAATCATCTTAAGTGTATGTATAAATACACACATGTGCCTCTACTAAACAATTTCAAAGTAATTTTGATTTCTTTTTAATTTCTTATCACAGAAAAATCTGGACAGTTGACAAATATTTCAGTGCAGTTATTTAAAATTTTAACCTTTCAGTGTGTTGCTATGTGTTGATATACTGTATTTTTTTGTTAGAAACTGAGGAGCTGAAGGTACTTGTCATTTACCTGAAGAAGCCTGTTATTATCAGCAAAAAAGAAGTGATGAGAATAGAAATCCATTTTGATTTGCAATTCAACGTATCACAAGCTTCCACTCAAGCTTTAGGAGAAGATAAACACATGGCAGGTTTTCTTTTTGATTATTTGAAAATGTTTAGTATGTCTCATATCTTTTAAATTTCCTCGTTGTGTTTAATTGGGAGTATTTGATCAGGAGGAAGACCTAATTTTTTGAATGCCATGTAATGTAGCAGCCCGTATAGCCTGTGGCTAGGAGGAGTGAGAGTTATAAGAAATACTGTATAGCTCAATAATGGAACACCTTGGTGAAAAGGGCATGGAGAGGGATTTAGCTCTCCTAACAAGCATGAGAGCCCGAGAGATGAGAGCATTGGTGAATTGCAGTCTCTATACCTATGGTGTTGAGAGGCACAAGATCAGCTTTATATTAGGCTGGAGGAGCAGGCAGTCAGGAGCATGCGCATTCTATCACGAACCTGCTTACTCTGACTCTGTTGCTTCTCCTGCCTGCAGAACGCCAGCATGGCATCTCTCTGCTGAAGATTACCAAGTTCTACTAAAGACTAAGATCTATCTATTCTAAGACCGCTTTACTCTCTCAAAGACTCTCTCTCTCCCTTCAGCTAAAGTAAAGCCCTCAGGCACCTAAGAGAAATTATTCCTCAGCAAAGTAGCTTAATGGTCCGCATCTAGAAGCTAGTTAAGTTGGCCTGAGACCTGGCTAGTCCTGGGCCCTGATAAGTGGTGTCAAAAGTGGGATGTGACAATGTAAGAAGTATAGAGAGTTCTGGATTCTAATTTTTGTTCTTCCCTTTCATGTCTCATTGACTTGATGATGTAGGGTACTCTTTGTGCCTTGAAATGCTTAGTTTATGTTATTTTAATTTTTATTTTTTGGGACAGTCTCACTCATTTGACCAGGGATTGAATGCTTTGGCATCACAGCTCACAGCAACCTCAAACCTTGGGCTCAAATGATTCTCTAGCCTTGGCTTCCCTAGTAGCTAGGACCACAATGCCTGGCTATTTTTAGAGATAGGGTCTCACTCTTGCTCAGGCTGGTCTAAAACTCCTGAGCTCAAGCAATCCGTCTGGCTCAGCCTCTCGGGGTACTGTGGTTATAGACGTGAGCCATGTGCCTGGCCTTGTTTTATTCTTTTTATTGTGAACAGTTGAAAGGTTTTCTGGGATAATATCATCATCTTATCACATTCTTGCTAGAGTTCTGAGGATACTTACTGTGGGCTTGGTGGCATCTCCTCTCTCAGCTCCTCTGGGACCTAGAGGAGGTCGTTAGGAATAGAGTTTCTTGTGTTTTGCCAACATTTCTACCTACTGACCTAACCTTGAGGAAATGGTCTGCATCTCTCTAGACTTCTGTACTCTCTCACTTTCTGACTATGATGTTTCCTATTTATTCATAAGACTAAGAAACCTTTCTGTATCACAGTGGCAGACAGGGCAATGAAATTTGTGACAAGAAGACAAAATACTATGGTTATGACCACTGGGGAATTGAATTAAGAGGCCAGAGGACCTCTTCTTCCTGAGGAGAGTCTTGGGGCAGCTTTCTTTTGGTTGGTATTGTATATGAAGGTGTTGACATGTGTTGATAGTAAAGTGCTCTGTAAATATAGTTTCTAAAAACTCATTTTAATGAAATATCTTTTTTTTTGAGACAGTCTCAAGCTGTCACTCTGGATAGAGTGCTGTGGCATCAGAGCTGATAGCAACCTCTAACTCAGGCTCAACTGATCTTCTTGCCTCAGTTTTACTATTTTTAGTAGAAATGGGGTCTTGCTTTTTGCTCAGGCTGGTCTCGAACTCCTGAGCTCAAGCAGTCTACCTGCCTTGGCCTCTTAGAGTGCTAGGATTACAGGCATGAGCCACTGCACCCGACCTAATGAAATATCTTTTAATAAGAAGATCATATCATGGGTGAAGATGAGAAATAAAGGAAAACCAATCACTTAATAAAAAAAACAGCTCCCTCATTATATATGAATTGCCTTGATGTGATATATTTGCCCTTAGAAAAAACATCAAAATCTTATGTCTTTTCACATTTCACAAAATGAATAAAAGGCTTTTGGGGGAGACCTGGGGTTTGCATGTGATCACACTGCAGTTGCTAGAATATGAGGCCTCTGTGAGGAAGGGATTGGACTGCAGGACCCTGCAGGGAGAACTCACTGCAGACTCATCCTGAGAAAGAGAAGGTCAGTCCCTTGGTGAAATAGGGATTATAAAGTACCAATGAGGTTAGACTGGAGCTGGAGGAAGGAGAGGCTGGGAAGATACTGGCAGAGAGGACTTGGTAGTAGGGCAGTGGCTGTGCATAGCTGGTCCTTGGGGCATGTGTGTGTGTGTTTATGTGTGTGTAAACAATAACATGATCCTTTAGGAAAGGAGAAATTGAAGACTGATTTCTTATTTATCTGCATGCTATGTTCTAAGCTTTACATTTTCCTTAAACTTTTTAAAGATCACTACTTTTAAAAGTCATGCAACTTCTGGCTTGCATTTCAGATGCTGCCTGAACAGATGAAAACTTCCTCGGAACTTTTTATTAAGTCTGAGAAAGAAGACACCAAGGTTCCTACTAGCCATGAAAGGGAGACAGGTACATTGGGAAATAACAAAACTCTGACAGTGAATTCCCTACAAAGCAGTCATGAGACCTCAATTGGAAGAGGTCACTGGAAACCCATGTTCATGATAAGCATAGTAAGTGTCTGATTGTACCTCTGGAGAAGGAAGAGTGGCTTGTCGTAGCCTTGAATTATTTTTCACACTTGATGAAGTCTCTTCTGTGGGTCAGCTGGAAGTGATGAAGGGGAACCGTGATGTGGAGGCAGGAGGTGGGACCAGGGAGGGTCTTGTTTGTTTACAAAGTGGTCTGCTCTAGAGTTACCCCGCCAAGGCTGTTTTCTCAAGTGCCTTTAGATTTCTAATTCGAGGTCTGAGAGAGACCCATTACCAGCTCTTACCAAAAGATGGTGAGGTGCCAGAGGTTAGTATCCCATGAAGAGCAATGGCAAGTATGTCAGAGAATGTGAATGGTTATTATTATTTTAAATGTTCTTTGCTTAATGTGTATAGAGCAGGCAGAAGAATCTATTGACCCAGTGGAATTCATGAGTGCTGGAGATGACCCTTGCCTAATAACTCTCCCCTTCAATGACCAGTCTGTGAGTACACGGAGCTGGGTTCAAGGTTCTGATCACTGTCCACTAGGGGGCGGTTAGGTGGAAGCCACCTCTCCTGGCTTGTAGACCATTTTCTGTTTGACCATCTCCTCCTAGGGATTATTTTGTCTGCCATGTTTGTGTATTCTCTCTTCCATTCAACTTACTTTCCTGTGGAATGAATACATGACTCATTTGCTATCTGTAGACTAAGATATAGGGGAAGGGGCCTAATGTTGGAGTCAGCCCTGGTTTTCACTTACTGTGGTAACTTGAGCAAATTATGTAACATCAAGGAGCCTGAGGCTTCTCATCCAGCTGGTTGGCAGGAGTGGCCCTGGTAGGATGAAAAAAAGTGTACGTGGAGCACCTTGGAGAGCGGCATATGAGTGTTTAGTGTGTTCCTCATTTTCTCACATTTGATTACGTGAATGCATCATGTACAAGTGCAACATAGTATCATGATTTTTCTTAAAACATACTGAAGATGATTCCTCCAGATAAATGTTCATATTTTACCCAGTCTCCTTGGAAAGTTGTGTACTTCTTCCAACAGTGCTGACACTGTTGAAGACACTTTGAGAGTCTTCTCCTTGTATCTATGATACCCTTTGTGTTTGTCCTTGAGGGTGGCATGTCCTTTCCTGAGGGTAAATATGAATTTTGGGGAACATCCAGTCATCATTTGATGCCAATAAAATTTATGTATCAATATATAAAGTATCAATATATACTATATCCTTAGTATTCAATGGTATGCTTTTTTAAATGAGGTTAGGAAGTGGTTCCAAAAGACTTCCAAAAGAGAAGCTTCAAAGATAACATAATGTAAACTTTTGGTTTTTCTGCAGCAAACAAATATAGCTGAGAGTTCATCTGAAAAACTGAAAATGGATGACACACAAGGTCAGATATTTTATCTATCATAATTAAGATTTGCATGGGATTATTAGATTTTGCTTGAAATGCTTAACATTCTTTGTTTTTAATTTTTGTCATTGGAAATTACTTCAGAATATTCTTCAGATTTACGAGAACAATCAGTTAAAATCCAATCTCCTAAATTAAGTGACAAATCTAGGTAAGTGATTTTTAAAACTAATAAACGATGTAGATTACTGTTTATGTGAGTACTACAAATCGACCATCTAGGTTTTTATCTAGGTTTCTCCCTTTCCTATGTGTGGCTATCTGCTCTCCCCAGTCCTGATAACATACAAGGAGAGAGCATTGTGTGAAGTTTTCTGTAGAACGATCTGAGCAGTTGGCAAGCTCTTGTAACCTACAGGCCTCTACCATTGTACCTCTGGGGTTTCTTTTGGCAATGTATTTTTCTGAAGCAAAACACTGAATCTGAGATCGAAGGACACAAGGTCAACATACAAGAATTAATTTTCCGTATTACCAATAAGAAATGGAAATAAAAAGCAATAGCATTTAAAATACGACATACTTAAGGATTAATTTTTTTTTTGTAGGCATTCACTTTTTTTTTTTAATTGAATCATAACTGTGTACATTAGTTCAATCATGGAGTACAGTGTGCAGGCTTCATATACAATCTAAGATAATTTCATCTGCCTATTTGACATAACATTTGTGAGATTTTCTCATTTACTGTGTGAGAACATTTGTGTTCTGCATTTAGTTTTCTCCTGACCCTTCAAAGATGGACCTCAAGTGTGATCTCACCCTTTATCCTCTCTCCCCCCACCATCTCTCTCCCCTTTCCCCATCTTCTTGTGCAATAACTGGGTTGTAACCTTTGCATGAAAGATGTAAATTTGCTTCATATTAGGGCTGTATACATTGGATACTTTTTCTTCCATTCTTGAGATACTTTGCTAAGGAGAATGTGTTCTAGCTCCATCCATGTAAATATGAAAGAGGTAAAGTCACCATCTTTCTTTAAGGCTGCATAATATTCCATGGTATACAATTTATTTAACAATTTATTAATCCATTCATGGATCGATGGGCACTTGGGCTTCTTCTATGACTTAGCAATTATGAATTGGGCTGCAATAAATAATCTGGTACAGATATCTTTGTTGTAATGTGATTTTTGGTCCTCTTGGTATATACCAAGTAAAGGAATTATAGGGTCAAATGGCAAGTCTATTTTTAGATCTGAGTGTTCTCCAAACATTTTTCCAAAAGGGATGTATTAGTTTGCATTCCCACCAGCAATGTGGAAGTGTTCCCTTTTCTCCACATCCACACCAACGTCTCTGGTTTTGGGATTTCATCATGTGGGCAAATCTTACTGGAGTTAAATGATATCTCAAGATAGTTTTGATTTGCATTTCTCTGATGATTAAGGATGGTGAGCATTTCTTCATGTGTCTGAAGGCCGTGCGCCTGTCCTCTTTAGAGAAGTTTCTCTTCAGATCTTTTGCCCAACCTGAGATGGGGTCGCATGTTCTTTTCTTGCTAATACGTTGGAGTTCTCTGTGTATTCTGGTTATTAAACCTTTGTCGGAGGCATAGCCTGTGAATATTCTCTCCCATTCTGAGGGCTGTCTGCTAGCTATACTTACTGTGTTCTTGGCCGT